>JAODKL010000079.1:1206509-1219139 GCA_026780765.1 Petrocephalus schoutedeni
GTCGCCCAGCTGCCTCCATGCTAGGTTACAGCCGAGAGCGTTTCGAAACCTTTCGTGGCTCTTAAGCCCGCACATAAGACCAGCCAGTCCGTCCGCCCATTCTTATTTCCACACTAACACCTGCCCGAATTAGGCCTATAAGTAAGTGGTGTGAGCGATCGCAGCTTTTGACGAACTCTGTTTTAAATAATTGCTTAATTAAGTCGCTTGTTTGTTTTGCTTACATGTTTACACGTATTTAAGCTCAAATACAATATCATTTTTTATCACTTTTTGGTTGTATTATTTAACTCATCAGACAAAACGGTCTCCCTAATCCGCGAGTTTAGGGGTTTCTGGTCCTATAATTTTGTTTATTCAAGAATCGGCCTATAACTACTGCATTAGACACATAACGCAATGTGATAGGCTACATAATTCACAGATTCTTTTATTTTAGGCCTATTTCAGACTGGGTGATGGTAAACTAACGGTAATCTACGGGTAAGGGTTGCGAGCACCGTCCACAGATTTCAGCGGATCGCCTTGCCGGCGTGTCCGTGGGCGTTTTATAATGATATGCTCATGAGGATTTAAAAGGCAGTGATGGTCGGCGGCTTAGCCTCTCTTAGCCGCTCGATGGGGCGAAAAGAGCGGTTTAGAGCAGCACGCTTTAGCGTCTGGAAGGTTCAGCCAGAGGTCAGTGAAGGTGAACACGACGAGGTAGCGCATGGCCGAAGGGCCCCGTTATTTAATTCTCAAGGTTGCTATCCCACGTTAATGTTATTAATTGTTTTACAAATGTAGCCTATGGTGCCATAGTAAAAAAAAAAAAAGATCGTATTTTCTTACACGTGAGAATTCACGATGTGACCACAAACACCATACTTACTGTCGACAGTAATTGTTGGCGGTCCGTGATAAAATTGTTAGGCAGCAAAAATCTGTGGAAAGTAACATAAAACACACGTACGCGTTATACGGGCCCATTCTATCCGGTGATCGGGACTTTATGTTGCTAAATGCAAACACGCAAAATACCGTAATGGGTCATCAGGACAGATACTGCGAGTCTGCGTCATTTGCCCCGATCGTTATTACTATTTATAATAATAGCAATAATGGTCGCAGCAGCCGTCGTATCATTGTTTCTGGTCACTATAGCCTGCGCAGTAGGCAGGCCGAAAGCATTAGTAATTTGTTTGATGGCATTAGTAAATGCGACGTGCTCTGCGAGCGGCACCGGCGTCTTCGTGAGGAATCCTGGCCGCGCTATAAACGCCTCGCATAGCGTTATGACCTTTGGGTCAGCTCCCGGGGGAGGAGGTGGCGGGGGCGGGCCGCCTGTCAGACCGTGCAGGCAATCCCATTACCGCCGCGGCGTGCCCGATCGTCCCGCTTCCTGCCAGTATTCGCGTAAAGTTGCGGATCCCCGACGCCCGAGAGGCAGATGCCTACACAAGTACATCATACAGGCAGCTCCTCGCTGGGAACAAAGACGAAATGGAATGACATCGGAAAAATACTAATAGCAAAAGCCAAAAATGCACACAGAGTACGTCAGACGGCGACGCCTCGCTTTAAGCATCACTCCGATGCTCGTCTTAAGAAAACGTCCCCGTTCTCGCATTTAACCGATTAAATAGTGTAAGATAACAGCACCGCGCTCCGCCTCGGACGCGCCCGCTAGCGAAACGCTGTTATAATGTAACAGTCGCCGGTCGGCGAGACAAAGACGCCGCCGCTGCGGCGCGATAGAATGCCGAGCATTTCGGACATGAAATTTTAAAAAGAAGACACGCTCCGCCAGTCATGACCAGGGACAGCGGGGATCGGGCCAGTTGGTCCGCTTGATCTCTCCCTCCGTCCCTCCCTCCCTCTCTCCCTCTCTCGCTCCCTCCCTCGCTCGATCGCACCCCCCCCCCCCCTTGTTTTGTTTTACACGTCCGTCGAAGTGTGCTGGAGGTTTATGGTAATTGCGGTTCCCCCGACTGGCCTTCTGGGTAGAGTCTGTGAGTGGGGGCGCCGCGCTCGCTCTCATTCTCCGCCGCACGCACGGAGACGCCAGCAGCTGGTGCCTGACACCGCTCCGAGCGGCACTGAAGGGGAACTGAGGCGAGAAGGGACGGAAACCGGAGCAAAGCGACACTCAAACACCGCTTTAAATAAGCCACGAAGGAGCCTAAGGAAATCAGATACTGAGCACGGACTTACAGAATTTGGGAAGCATTTGCGAGAGAAGCGCATAACTAGTCGCCCCGTTTTGACACGGCGTGTTCGGTCGGAGCGGTAACCCAACATGGCGCGGCGAGGCATTACCAGGCTGCATTAATAAAGTCGGAGGATCGCCGGCACCTGTACCCTCGCACGAAGATCGTCGCTGAAGGACCAAAGAATATACTGAATCTGGATATTACGCCTGTCGCTTTCATTCTGAGGATGTCTATATACCACATCTTTTTTTTGCAGTTTTTCCTCAACTGGAATAACACCGACACTTTGGATTGCTATAAAAGTATTCTTCGCATTACTTTCCGCGAAAGTGGTCATGAAAACCTAAACTACTTTTAATTTGCTTGTTCTGGGAGCCGAGTACATCGAGGAACACTTGTCCCCATAGAAGGGCGACCTTAGTTTCGGAGTCTCGGATGTTTGGGCTTCTATGATACCTAACAGGATCGCGTCTGGTTTGAACTACTCTAGTCGGAAACTTGGAATAAAAAAACCCGACGTTCAGTAAATTATTGGATTCTACTCTGCAGGAACCTTTATTTCTCTTGAGGTAAGCACGGTTTCTGTGTGTTTGAGATCAGAGCGACGCATCTGCCTTCCCATGTCATTCTCACACTGCACAGTTTCATTGAACTGGACGGTTATTTGGACGGCGTTTTAATCGTGAATTTCCCAGTTGCGTCCCCGTTTCCAGATAAGCGGAGCGCCGGAGGATTCCCACAGAGCTCTCCCCGCAGAATCGTCAGATCTGATACGATGTTTAACACCACGTCTAAAATTCAAACTTTTTTAAATATTAGATCCAATTCCCAGGCAAAAGGGGGCTCGAAAAACTTTTTCTTTTCCTTTAAAACATGTCGTAGGCAGTGACATTCGGTTGATAAATGAGTCAGATTATACTCTAATGATCGCAATCAATTCACCCCGAGCTGGTAAAAACCTAACAGACAGTAATGAGTAATTTCCAGCGTCGGGTTAGCGGAGCCGTCTAATGCCGAGCGGGCGCCGGACCTCAGGAGCCGGAGAGCAGTACGTGACATTTTACTCTTACTGGTCTAAGCACTACTGATGTTACTGGTGCGTATGAGTGACGGTCGGGAATATTTAAATGTCTTTAGTGAAGGGAGATTAAAAAAAAAAAGTCCCGGAGGGGGGGTGGGGGTGGCAGGGGGCGGGTCGAGACACGAGGTGAGGGCTTCGGACCCGAGCCTCGCCCTGTTTACGGCGAATTCGCAGCTCGGCCCTGTTAAAGGACACCGCCGTGCTGTTTGGCTGCCTGTGCGTGTGGGAGGGGAGCGGGGTGCGGATCGTGAGTCGCGGGGTTGGGGTACGAGAAGCGGGCTGCGGCGGGAGCTTAACGCGGACCCTCCCCGTAGCCCCATAACGCGCAGACACACGGACCAGCTCTCGCAGGTGTGACCTAAGCAGGGGTCCAAACGTGTTGTGGGCTTCCGAACATCCTGCCTTACCGCCGCACCACACGAGATTGCGGATTGAATTATTTCCAGTGGAATCGAAACCAGTGCGCAATTGTTGGTGGGATTTTCACCCTCGTCCACCTACTAGTCTGCTTCATATTTTCAAGGACTTTCCGGTCTCCGTAGGGTAGCTGGTAGGGCGCTAAGCACAAATACTGCAAGGATAGACGGCTTTCCGAGCTTTACACGTCTCCCTTTGCAGATCGTAAGGAAACCGGCAAGGAGACAAAGACTTCGCCTCGCAACAAATGTTTTTGTCTTAACATAAATGCCTTAATGGCACTGATTTCCTCTTACCCCCAAGGTTAGCGTCTAAATATATAGGTGTTTCAAAATTGAAAACGGTGACGATTAGGCATAAGGGTTTATAATGATCCGCGAATCCACGGACTGTAAATGTACGCTGAAGTTCGGGCTAAACAAAAAGACAGACAACGAGAAACACAACAAAAGCTATTAATTTCTTTTTTAAAGTGTACTGGAAAAGCCGGGTCCTCCACAGATCATAAGGAGAATTGTAGATGAAATACCTGTAATGTGGGTGCGCATTTTTAAATTTTCAGTAAAATAGACATATGGTATAATTAAGTCTTTTCATGAAAAGAACTTCCCTGTAACTTATCCAAATGAGTTTAGGGGCTAATACGGCTGATGGCTAATCAATTTACAGTAATTATGTTAATTGTGTTGAACGCTCGGATCGCTTTGGACTAAGTCCATTCGGCGCTTCTTTGGCTGCGAATAGGAAGCACGGGCATTAAAATATAAAGAAAACACCAGGACGCAGGAATACAAATGGCCGTATCCAGTTGCTTACTTAATATAGTCCGAATCGCTAATTGTTCTCGCACATGGATCATGTGAGCTTACGTGTCCGATCGCGGAGAGCAACTTAAGTCTCTTAATGCTTCCCCGTCTCGCCTCAGACGGCGCGGCGTCTTCATGCTGATAAACCGGAGACCGTTACATTAACAAGGGGCGTAATAAGCGTGTAAAGTCCGAGTATGACGCATGCTGCATTTTGATATTTATCTCCGCTCGGCTGCCTTAGTACCAACTGCTTGGTACTGAGGACGGTATCGGAGCTGGGCCGATCGACTGCGCACAGCCCATAAGCAGACTGGAGAAATACCAGCGTTTGTTTTATTTGCAGATGTCACGGGCGGGGATTGAGGGGCAACGCGAACGTAATCTGTTTATTGCGAGGGAAAGCCGAAGCGTCACAACCGATCCCCATATCCGCTCTATCTGCACATTAATGATCGATTTTACTGTCGAAGCGCACGATACATGGGGGTAGTAACGAATATGCGTCTTTCGTGATATGTTTATTGGATAGATGCGTGTTTGTTGGCGGGGTGTGTTAAAATCGGACAATGATCTCACCCCGCCCATTACTTGTGTCCGGGGTCTGTTTATTTTTAGCGAAGAGTTCTCAGTTGGAGCCTTTGTGCCGCCAGACGTCGGTCCAACGCACACCGTCGCGAAATAAGCGGTCGTGCCGCTACGTTTCGGGGCTAAGAAATGCTCCACATCCAGGCGGGTTCTGGTGATTTGAAATTCAGCTTCAAGCAAGCTTCCACAAATACGTGTTCTAATTTTAATTGTCTCCGTAGTGGATCGCAAGTTTAGATCGGCTCCGTATGCCAGCTTTCTCCTGTGGCGCCGGGTATCGTTTTTCATTGCGCAGAACCCTCGCAATTATATCGCGAGCATTAACACCGCTTATGGCATTATCAGCTTTTCCATCCGTATTCCGTGAACTGGGACGTTTACGCGTGAGTCCAGAGCACGGATATAGATAAAGCTCCACGGCACAGACGGATGGAGACAGTGAATCTGTAGCGCTGGCACGTACGGATCTTACTGGAATAACCGCATTACGATGCCAGTGGAGCGGACGCCGCGGCCCGCCGATTAGCGCCCGGCGTCCCGCGATGTAAGGTCGCGTTTCCTCTTCACGCTCCGATTTGGCACCGCGGTGGTTTGCGTGCCTTTACAGGGCGGCTTGGGTCATTGTGCTGCGCTCCGTCGGCCGAGCCCCCCCGCCGGGGTCATGTCCAAATGTTAATTTGCAATACAGGGGGGCGATTTAGCAGCTTTTATCTCAAAACAACCCATTGTTCTCCAGTGACATCTCTTAACGTCGTCCACCGGTTAAAAAGAAAGGAAGAAGTACTCGCAGCATTGACTTGAGTATCCCACAAATGACACCGTTCTCGACTGCTGATTTGTGTGTTTTAATTTTTTTTAACATGTCGTTTAATGTCTTTTCGACACACCATCCGCTGCAAGTCAACACGACCGGTTCTAAGGAAGCGCGCCGACTTCGCATGCGGCGATGTTTGACAAGAAAAAGTGTCCATTGTCTTATTTAAAATGTATTTTGGGACGGCCGCATTTTTTCTGTTGAGGACAACTGGAAACCACGTTGAGATAAAGTCATTTCACGACTGACGAAATGACTAAGGCCATTTACATATTCGGCCGAGCAATCCGCCGACACCCTAGACGTATTAGTATGTGGCATCGAAATGCGTGTGAATGCGCAGACATACGCGGGGGGGAGAGATTCGGGTTTTGCCGTTTCCCAGAGGAAGCGTCATAGTTAAACTGAAGTAGCTTTCGGTCCAAGGCTCCCCCGGGACGGGGGCCGCGAAGCAGCCGGGCTCCGGGAAGCTCCCGTATCGCGGATCGCTTCGCTCTGGCACCAATTGCGGCCCGCACTAGCATCCTAAGTTTTTTTTTTAATGCTGAATTTGCACTTGCACCGCAAAGGACACCATCGACGAACTATTCTGACGACCGCCTTCGTTTTCAGCAGGTGTTGCCAATAGATGTCGCGTTAAATATGCATCTAAGACGTTGTCTCGTTGACCCCGCTGCGACTTTCACCCCCACTGTGGCTCCAAAGGTCACGGGACGAGTCATTTCGCTTAAAATCGCTTGAAATGGACCATCTTGGGGGTGAAAACCTGCTCTTAAGGACGCCGGGGTCTACAAGAGCTCGATTGCTTTTGCGAAACGTGCCCTGCGCCCCCCACCCCCAGGCGCCCCCCACCCCTAGGCACCCCCCACCCCCAGGCACCCCCCACCCCCAGGCGCCCCCCCTAAGAGCGCTCGGCTGGGGATGTTGACATCAGCGCCTTCCGCAGCACGTCGGCGGGCCCCGACCTGAGCCCCGCATCGTTCCGTTTTTTTTAAGCCACGGCTGATGATGAAATGCCGCAGAAACACGGTCTGATTCTGCGCGCACCGCGGGACTCCGACATGCACGCGAAACACCAATTATTTCGTTGAAGGGTTTAATTTTTTTCCCCCCTTTCCAGCAAAAGCAAGGTCAAAACAGCCCATAAACACACGAAAGTTTGCATCCTGTCGATAAGGCAATTGTTTTACTTTCACCGGGGAACAACATCGCACTTTTCCGTCGTCTAGAGCACCGAGGTGTGGGCGGTAGGGTACTTTTGTGGCTGACTTTGAATATGCCCGATTTGCGTCCCACCGGCACTGTCATTGGCGAGAAAGGAGCCCACCAGCCACCCATATAATCGCAGTGTTTTTTTAAGTGAAAGTCTCCGTGTAGCAGAAATGAACAGCACACAGTTTGCATTTGGAAGTGCGCAGTCGGCTTGGCTGGAGTTCGGCGCTGAGTTCGGGGGACCCGCAATGATGCCGCCGATCTCTCCGCAGTCGGAAGGATTCGGTTTCGCAGACTTGCCTGAGCGGCGGGTCCCCAAAATCTCAGCCCATTTCCGACCCGCACACCTCCCTCCTCTCACACACCCCTTGGTGATTTCGCACAATAGCCACGTTACACTTCATACTTACTGCTTGTGACGAAAGCGAGGCGCTCATTGGCCGCCTGGCGCCTTTCGTGCGCTTTGCTGGGGCGCGATGTGATCGATCGGCGGCCCCCTAAAAGCCGCCCCGTCCGCTACGTGAGGAATCGCCGCTGAGCCTCCGCGGGAGCCGGGGATCTGCACGCCCTCCTCCTATTTATTTACACAGACGGATCCTTCTTGGTGCCTGTGAGTGTTTACACCCCATCCCCCTCCTCTAATCAGTAGTTCAGATTATCTTGAAATTTCGGTCAGATTAAATCCAGGCAAAGCTGCCATTCATTAATATAAAACTTAGAAACGCAAAAGACGCCACCACCCTAAAATGATCACCGTCTATAGTTAATATCAGCATAACAATAAAATAGTCAATGGGCCTGGATGTTCCTGACTGTCGGAATGTACGGCGCCCGGTTAGCGCCTCCGTTCCGCAGCCCCGGGGGCTATAAGCAGAATCCGGTGTTTAAAATGGCGCAGCAATCCGGGCCCAGGCGCTCATTCGAGGCGGGGAAGTCCCGCTGTGTGGTTGTACTGGGACCGTCCCGTCTCACCCGATCTGCGCTGTCGTTACAGGTGTTTACCCAAGTCAAAAGCAGAATCCTCATATCGGTAGCCTAATGAGATAAATAAAGTGAAGCTGATCCGCATTGTCTGTAATCCGTCACTTAAATGGCAAATTGTTTCCGTAGTATTCACAATGACCAGGGACGGCCAAATTACAACAGCTCAGATCTAGGGATCCCCATTTTCTCCCGGTGTCCATCTGGTGATGATATCCACACTTATTCCATGCACGATATATCTCGGTTGAGCCCTGCAACTGCGCTACAGACAAATAATCTGATTTAACATTTAAAACCTACGTAGACTTAAACATATAAATATGCGCTGTATTTTATTGTTTGCAGCGGGACTTTTACCAAAAATTAAATGTTCGCATGTTTGCAGTGTAAAAACAGGTTATCGACTTGTACAGAAAGGCTCAAGTAAGATTGTCCGAAACGGACGTGCATTTAATACAAATTCTTTAATAAATTCAACTTCATAAAAGAGCGGCATAGGTTTCCGTGAGGATTATAGTAGTAAAAGTGTTCGCTTTATTTGTAGCGCTATTACGCCGCAGGAAGATTCTTCTTATTATTTTTCTAGAGGAATAGTTTACAGTAAATGAAACTAAATGAACAGAAAACAGCGGTCTCATCAAAGTCCGCCCACTTCGTGACACTGATAGAAACAAATTGGTTATCCAAAAACGGGGTTCAGATTACTGGTCTAAACTATTTTCGCGAATTTCAAATTACAGGTAAACTGCCATCTAAAATGTCAACGAAATAGGCCTAATTAAACACAGTAGTGATTTCCTGTACGATTTTACGATCGTGGGACCCCCAATAACGACGATCGCAAAGTGCCCAGAATGCCATTGAATGGCTGGATCTGAAGGTCAAGGAAACGGCGGAACTTGTTTCAGCGGAAGCCAGGGTTCAGTTTTCTTAGCGCACGGTTCCACCGAGACCTCCAGCATCTTTTCTGAAGACCGACGACAAAGCGGAACTCCTTTATAAGCCGGTTTCCCTGCATCTCTGGATATCAGCGCTACACCCACGGCGCATTTCCCGTCGGTAGCCCTGCATACGCGCCTAACGGCCTTGGCGTCCGCCGGCGCTCCCCTAATCCAGTTTGTCCTCGACTATCGTCTCCGATCGCGGGGCACCACACGACATCCTTAAGAGGGCGTCGGCCAGGCGGGGGGCGAGAGTGCGGCCCCGCAAAGCGGCACGATACGGGGGGACGATCCGGGCAGGTTATCCCCGGCTTGCTGGCCACCCCACATGGCGCAAGAGGCAGATCCCCCTCGTTATTAATGCTGCTTTAGCTTTTGTACGTCTCCGTGCCTCTATAAGTGGCTGTTTTTTCTTATCCCCCCCCGAAAAAAAACTCGAATTCCATTCACGGTCTGTTTTTAAATTCTTTTCCTCGCATCCGAGCCCCATGGAGTCTGTGGCACGGCTTAACAGCCATTTCCGACTGCCGGTTGCGCAACGTGGGATCGCGGTGCCAACGAGCAGAAAGCGGGATCACGCTCGTTTTTCCTACTGCCAGACTTGCGATTTATTCGATCGTGGAAGAATAATTCACGTTTTAATCTAGAAAGAGAATCCATGCCGGGATATTTACGTCGTAGCTGCAGATATAATCGTATGAAGGTCTGGCAGTGAGTGCAGGTTTAGGCTGAATGACTGACATCCAGGTCTTACGGTGCACAAGCTGAGATGGATGGGGGTCCTGCACCGTCGCACGCCCCCCCCCCCCCACGCCTTGCTTCCATAACGACACTAACCGGAGACATGCACTGGTCGGGACGGGGGGTCAGACCTCCGTCTGTCTGGGGAACCGCGGTTAGTATCGAGCGCTTGCCGACGTATTGGCGCATACAAGCAGCCGGAGCGTTTCTGCGAAACTCTGCCATTTATATTCCGCGCTGCGCGCATCGTTCTAAACCCAGTTCATCCTTTTAAAGGAGATTTCAGGGAAGCCTTGACCCGTCTATATGGCGGCCAGGGAAAACAATGCCGCTGCTGAAAGGAAACGATCCGCGGTGCAGAGTTTGTTCATCAAAGCACGCCACTTGGAGACAGCCTAGGGGCTGATAAAAGCAAAAGGATCAGTGTGGAGGGGGAGGCTGGAACAAGCCCCCTGCGCGCCGGTCGCCGGCAGATAAGGCGGGCGATAAGAAGCGTGTGACGCCGCACCTTTAAACGGATTTCATGAATTATTTACTCGTTCTTCCCTGGGTCCCCTCATTTAGATTTTCCTGGGCGATCAGACCTTTAACTATTATAGTTATTACAATAAGTTAAGCTAATCGGTCATTTTCAAGTAAATGCTTAATCCTGTGGATTTTAAATAATGTGTTTTACTGTTTTCATATATAAAAGTAAGATACTCGAGTTACGGATTGCCAGAGCTCTGTGATGGAGACTGTTGTTTGTTGCGGAAGCTATTTTTAGCAGCGATGGGCGTAGACCTTCGCTGCCCTTCCCTTCTGCCGCCCCGGACTCTCCTTTGGCCGGCTGCCCCGCCACCTTCTGCCGGAGCGCCGAGCGTAAACTTTACACCTGAGTATTACGCAGCGGTTCGCTGTAAATCGGCCGGAATCTATTTGTTTTAAAGCCAAACGTGGGACGACAGTGTCCCCCGAAGAGGGGCGCGATAACTTGCGTCCCATGGGAGGGTATAGTGGATATTAGGAATACATCCACATAAGTGATGTTCGAAAAGTAAAGTATCCATTTGTGCCGCGCCTACTTAATTTGAAAATGAAAGTGACAGGGACTTGATGTTTGTGAGGAATATTGCGCATTCTGATTTTGAGTTTTAACTACGCAGACCTCGGCTCTACTAGCCTATAAGGCGCTGAACCGACACCAGCCTGGTGTTAGCGGGGGTCTTTCCCACAAATGACACCCCAGCCCGTTTGCAGTCACATGAGGCATTTTTGTCTCCCTGTGCGCCTTTTGGGCCAAAGTGACCGTCGATCCTTCTTGCGTAATGTTTCCGCCTTCGATCGGGCAACTGGAGTCATCCTAACAACGCGGGCACTTGCGAATGAAGCCGGTTGCATTGCGGTATTATTGCTTTCTGGTTTAGCGTTTTTCTGTGAGTTGGGGGGAAGCACGACATCGTTCTTAGGAATTGCTTTGCTGTTTTTCAGAGGCGTGTGGGCGAGCCGCAGTCATGCTCTCCGCGACACCCCTGTACGGAGCGTTTCACAGCTGGATGAGCAATGAGCGCGTCCACGCGTGTGCGATTAATGACGACAGGTTGGTCCCCCCCCGTCTCCCCCCTCCGATCTCGGCGCTGCACGTACAAAAGTGTCCATTTTAGACGTGACGTTACTGCTTTGCGATTGACGTTTCCTAGAGTGTCTCCGTGTGATTACAGAAGGTCAGATCGTGACAGGTTAATTACAGACGCCTGTTAATTCGGACCAAAATATGGGCTAAAAGCCGCCAGACTGTTTCTTGGGTCTGTTGTGTTTTGTGGGACTTTGCATCGTGCAGGTTTCCCCTTAAAACCTTTAATTGTCCCTCTCGGGATTTGCGCACAGAAGCGTGTGACGGGAACACACCGGTCCGGTCCGGTCCGGTCCTGGCGGCAAAGTCCACTCGTGTGCTCACCACAATAACATTAGGTGCCTTTAGCCTGAAGCGTTGAGCTGGAACCGTAACGGACGCGGGAGTGTCGCCGAACGCAGGAGATTAATGGGCTCTAGGCCAAGGCAATAAAAGTGGCGTCCCGGGATTTAAAGCTGCCGGTGCCCCTAAGCCCAGCCTTCGCCCCCCCCCCCCCACCCGAGCAATTATGTCCGGCCGTGCGAAATTCCTTTTATTTTTGGGCGCCCAGAAAGGACGGGGGAACTCACGTCTCTCCGCGTTTCATATTGATCTTTCGGATGGACCAGGAAAATTATATTTCTGTAGTTACATAACGCATGGCGATCAGCTTGGGACGGGACAGGGGGGCGGCGCCGCCCCCACAAGCGGGTCTGCTTAACACCCGTCACGTGATTTTCCCACTGCAGGAGGTACAGTAGGAAAATAATTAATTACTGCGCATTACAGGCCTACTCTGATGAAATCAATTACAATTGGTAGTAAAAGTGTCACTTCGCCAACTAGACAGGTGTAGACTACTAAACATTTTTATTCACAGGCATTAAGCGCCTCTTAAATCAGAACTTAAATCAAAACTCATAATTACTGGATATTAAAATGCAGCTTAATGAAAAAAACGACAAAAAAAAACTAAAACAGGTTTCGGATGTCAGTTGATTTTGTTTTCTTTATCCGAACCGCAACTATTTGGTAAATAACTAAATATGAATATATTTAAAACTGAAAGTACAGTTGAAATCCGCTCGGACACTGGGGAGCAGTGTGTGTGTGTTTTTGTAAACAGTAAGTGCATTATGTAAATTAAGGTAACTACTTCATTCATTTTAAGCAGGATTAGTTATTGGTGCCCAGTAAAAAGCATTTTTTTCCATCATGGGTGGGGGGGGGGGGGGAGAAATGGCCCCCCACCAAAAAGGTTGT
>JAODKL010000079.1:1419888-1430321 GCA_026780765.1 Petrocephalus schoutedeni
AACCCTGTGCTCTCTGCTCCCCGTGACCGTGCCCAGCCTGCGATGGCCTGTCCCCAAACCCTGTGCTCTCTGCTCCCTGTGACCGTGCCCAGCCTGCGATGGCCTGTCCCCAAACCCTGTGCTCTCTGCTCCCCGTGACCGTGTCATCCTGCTGCCAGACCCTGTACTGCATACTGTACTGCAGCATGGAAGCTTCATACGCTACATGCCTGTTTTCCTACACTGTAAACTTCCGCAAAGCATTCCTCACTTCTTGCCGAGCAGGACATCGTTTATGGTACCATTCCCCTAACAGGCACACACTTTGGCCAGACTGGGTTCTGGTGCTCTCATTACAAAGCAGGGCAGGTAGGTATACTTATTTGGTCCTTCAAGCTAAGGTGAATTGGAGAATTTTCTTAATCTGTTTTGGTCCCTTGCTGCAAATTCATTCGGGGTAAGAGCAGACAAAGCTTCCAGCAGCCCGACCTAGAGACTCTGACATATTACGAGGTCACTCTGAACCCCAGCCGTGAAGCGCCCCCCCCCCAAACCCAGCTTGGGGTCTGTTGCCATAATGCGGCACCACGTGGGGGGCCAGGTGGAGGGCAAACGCGCTCACTAGCAGCAGGGCGGCGACGGCGAGGAATCCGTGTGCGTCATGGGCAACTCAGTCAGGGCCAACCTGCACGTGACAGCCTGTGAGTCACTGCTGTGTAAACATACAGTATGAGGAGGAACTTCAGCTAACCAGACTACAATTATCAGAATGTAAATCGTATTTCTGTACTTTGTAATCACGTATCGTTCAACACTTGTATTTTTAATGTTGATGATCACTCTTAATAACAGTAATAAAAAAAATCATATAAAAAAATTTTAATACAAATGTAATCTCTATAATATTATAATTATAATAATTTTTATGTAGCAGGGCATTTCTGTATTTTCCTAATAACCAGGTATTACATCTAATATTTCCGAATGAACTGAAAAGGTTATAAACCTGCAAGAAGACAGAGACACAGTGGGTAATTTCTAATTAGAGAATCGACAGCCTGACAGTGTAAAGGACTGGAGCAAAATAACAGCCCAAGAAAAGCAGGAGAAAGTTGGACAGAATGTCTCATACCTGATAGCTAAGCTTGTGTAGAGCTCTGTAGGCACAGCTCCATCGCGGACACCTCTGTCCTGGAAAACGCGCGAGGCGTCCCCACGGACGCGCCCGTGTGCTGGTGACCGATGGGCACCTCCAGCGGGCCTTGGCATGCTGCCCCGAGTGACAGGTCACATGACACACACAGGAATTCCTTCACAGTCTGAGCAAGCCACCGGGGCTTGTGCGGGCTTAAATATGAAACAACGAAAAACTAATCCGATTACTCTGACAGCGCAAAAGCTCAAATGGAGGGCCTCTCTCTGCCCCGAATGTGCCAGGGTACCTGTGCCAGGGTACCTGTGCCCCTACTGCACCCACGACTGCAGTATCTGGTGAAATGTGGATTACATCATTTCTCTGCTTGCCGTAGAAACACTTGCCCCATTACCCTCAGCTGTCATCAGAAAATGAGGTATATTATCAGAAAAGAGTTTCAGTCGATAGCAGATGTACTGGGACGGTGAGAGTAATTTAGGCATCTTTAGACATCTGTATATTTCCTGCTTGGAATTATCCTTCCATCCCGAATTATTGCCTTTTTTGGCTTTTTAACTCATACGCCCACCGGTGCCTCTCAGGGTGATGCGGGCTTCAGACATCAGAATCCTCAGATCCTGTGGTCTCTCCAATTAATGAATTATTCAACAGCCGAAACCTTCCCAACTGTGAAGAGCGAAGAGGAGGCTTCTGCTTAAGGTTGGGAATCCACTTCATTTGCATTTCTGCCCTCGTATGTACGATTTTTAACGTCATGTGGCATACATGCGAATTCTCCCCTGTTACCCCCTATCCCGTGTTTGGGGTCAGTCTGACCCCAGAGCATCATTAAACGGCAGGCAAATTTCACATGGGGAAATGATCACGGGAAAAGGGGTAAGTCACATGGAAGTGATTATTTAAATAGCAATTTGGCCAAAATAAGAAAAGTAGAAGAACAAGAATCATTGTGGCACTAACAGGAATTTAGTATCCTTCAGTGCTGTGTGTGACATTACATTTTTGCCATGTATGGGGGGGTACATTTGAACAAATAGGAAAACAGCCCCAGCCTTTGTCATGTGGGTTTAGTTTACTTTGAGGGCTGTCCAGCACAGGATCCTCCTTGAGCACATAGCTGAGCATTTTCCCGGGGGGCAGCTCTGTCTAGAGCAAACACTCTCTGTTTGAGCTGAATGCGTAAGAGGAAGAAGGAAAAAAAAAATACATGTTTATTCTGCAAATCCCGCACTGTGCTTTGACCCAAAGGGGACGGGAGATCTCATCTGATTCGCTCCTGAAGGAAAGGCGTCACCTGCTGCTAATTGTCCAATAAGAAGTCAATAAGCAGAATATCAGGAGTGCAAAAGACTGATATATGGTGTCTGTGGTGACTGGAGTCATTAAGTCCATTTTTAATGTCTATAGACACATACACAAAGTGCAGCAGCCTGTATTTACTTTTTGGATACGCTGGCACTAATGAAATTGAAAGTTTTTGATGGGAAAGCATGGTACAGAATGATTAATCATCAGGACTGTCCTGAGGTCACCGGGTGTTACGTAACAATGGCTATGGCACCACAGCACTGCCAGGTTGGGGCTGTGAGGGATTTTAATGGACGCTTGAGGACCCTGACAGTAAGGTACCGTCACCTGTGTGCTGCACTTGGCCTAGTCTGTACTCTCTCACTGCTCTGATCGACTTCTACGTAAATAATAATGCACCATTAAGGCTTACAAGAATTCTCGTTTACGGCATTGTACATTTCGTTTCCATTTGGCAAGAGCTAAATTCCACTGAGGTTTAGAGCCACTTGACCTTGGGAGGAGCCTATGAGAGTACAGAGTGGGACGGGGGCACATTTGTGACACGCAAAGCGAAGTGACATGAACCTTCAGCCCCAATACATGCCAAGCTGCTCACCAGCCAATTAGGCAGGCTGGGAGATGAGCATCCCTCGGGGAACTGAGGTTTATTTCCCAGGAGGGACTTTCAAGAACCAGCATACAAAAGTTTAGAGGGTGGTTAAGAAGCTGTGGGGCCTTAAGAGGAGTAGGGAGTCCTACAGCTCTTTAGTGTGATCATGGGTTTATTTGCATATTGGTTGAGAACTTGCTAAAAACCTGAAATAGGTTCAGGGTTTTAGCAAGTTCTCAACCAATATGCAAATAAACACATGATCACACTAAAGAGCTGTAGGACTCCCTCCTCCTCTTAAGGCCCCACAGCTTCTTAACCACCCTCTAAACTTTTGTATGCTGGACCTTATGTTGAAGAAAATATCAAGAGTAGTGAGAAGCCCCAGTCTATAACGGAAACAAACACCAGCGAATCTGCAGGCTTAGTCTGTTTTGATACATATCTCTTCCCGATTCCCAATACTGGCGACCCTGGCTAGGAGAGGGCAAGTTTGCACCGCAAAGCCCTTCACAAAGCCTGCTCTCCACAGTGAACGCTGTTTGGCCTGCACTGCAGAGGGTGATGTTGGTGATGTCTGTCGGCCACGATGACTACATGATCACGCCGTTTGGGCTCGTAAATGCACCATGGCCCAGGCCCTTGTTAACAGCGTCTTTAGGGCCATACTCCACTGGTCTGTCGCACTCTATCTGGATGACATCCCAGTGTGCTCACATCCAACTCATATCCAGACCATTTGTCAAGAAGGTCCAAGCCACTGTGGAGAGACCACAGTCCACCTCTGTGAAGAAGTTGCAACATTTATTTGGAGCAGTATTTTTGAATACTGCATTAAAAACACGTTGCCAGACAGATCCATCATCCAGCCCCTCAGACGAAGAGTCTCCTCGCGATGTCATCCTGTGACCTTTCACTGAAAGGTTCCCTGTCCAACGTACACAAAACACCGTGGCTGGGATTTCCCGGAGCATATTTACCACATTTAGCGTTCATTCATCAGATAAAAAAAAAACAGGAATAATAAAGAATTCTCTTAGAAGAAAAATACAGCTAAAGAACAATAATAAATAATTAATGTCGGCCTTTTATCGTCAACGTTAAGATCATATCCGTGTTCACCGTCTCTGGGGCTAATTTCTGCCTTTTAAAAATGTCTGACTTCGGTGAGGGAGGAAGCTGGAAATGGGTCCACTGTGCTGTGCTAAGAGTGTTTGTGTGTCTTTCCCCGCAGTCAATAATAATCCTTTAATTACATTCCCTACATGGGAAGGCCATCCACAGCACGCTTGCTAAAGGGAGGACATTAATATTTAGCCTCTGCTCCACAGTCTTCCTGGGAAACACTACAGGGACGCTGGGATCGTCAGGCCGGGGCCCCACACCACAGTCGCGACCTCTCGACACCACTAATATTTAAAAGCACAAGTTAGTGCCTGTAAATTGGCCTAAAGGAAGATGGTGGTTCGATAAGACATGAACAAAAACCACACGTTGGATTGACATTAGCACACTGCACCAAACCTATGTGAGAGCAGCTTATTAGTGCAGAGACTGTTAACCCACCCCCACCCCGATGTAATAGCCCTGGGTTCAATGGGGGGGCGGGGATGGAATGGCCTTCCTCATGCTGCTAATATAGTCATTACATGGCTGGAGGATATCCTGGTCCTCAGAACTCGTGTTCCTGCAGTTACACCACTGCATTATGTATCATCGTTCACGTTCGACTTCCATCTCAGTTATACTAAGAAAACGAAAATTCATATTGCTTAATTTGAAAAAAAAAAAAAAAAAGAAGCAGCTGTGAAAATTGAACAAATGAAACAAACAGATGCAACTGGAATAAGAGGAAAGGGAAAAAAAAACAAACAAACGGAAGAGCAAACGGATGAATTGACGGGTTCCTGACAAACAGTAACAGCCTTGACGCGTCAGGAAGGGTAATATCCCTGAGAGCCGTGGGAGGCCACAAACCACGGACATCTTCTCAGAAGGACTCACTCCAACGCTCAGCTTCCTGTCTGCCACTATGCCGATCAGCGAGATGCTTTATATTCTCTCCCTGAAGTCCCTTCACAGAGAAACACCACAGGAAATATCCTCCAGCTCTCCCGAGTGGGTCTTTCCCCATGTTTAAGACCGAATACCAGAGGAATAACTCAGATCCCGAAAGTTAAAATCCAGACCAAGATTTTGTTTCAACCAACCAGTTGAGTACTCAGTGACTGACTTTTTAGTCAAATGGTTGGCTGAAAGAAAGTCGTGGTCTGGATTTGTAACGTGTACCATCCACCTCTGCAGAATATCCTTTTTCAGAAAAGGAAACTTAATTAAGCTTTCAGCTGAAATCACTCTCTTCACAAAGCGACTGCGCATAAAAGACATTTGGATCAGTAACTTTTTATTTTTTTTTTAAAACATTGCCTTAATCTGATTGGGCCGCATCACTAGTGACTAACCCAGTCCTTCCATCCACTGTGCTGCAGCCCCACAACACCATCAGGTGCTCGTCATACCACGGGCCATATCACGCAGCACACCTCGCAGACGTGTGCCCTGCGCGTGCAGCTCCACAGGATGGCATCCTGGCACACTGGCCAGATTGTATTCACGATTACAGATCACAGTACTGAAATGCGTAAGTGAGTATTAGCCGTAAATGAAGGCCCGATTAGGCCAAAGCCCCTTCTCCTCGCTCATGCCTCTACAGTGAAACGAGCCCATGGGCACAGCTGTTATTCTGCCCTGCTGCCACCGCGGCTGGTTATGCTGATTCTGGGACAATAACCGAGGACAGCTTTGCTCTGAATGACTAGCTGACACTCCGAGGCGGTCTGCATGTAAGAGTTCCGGCCCGGCAGAGCGTCTGTGATTGTCCTGCCGACATCCCGCCTTGCCTGCGGGCTTTGTGCACTATGCACCTGTGCGCGTGATACGGACTTTGGCGGCTCTGGATAGGAAGGAGCATGAGGGAGGGATTTTACAGAGGAACCGAAGAGGAAGGCAGAGAAGCAGAACGACACGGAGCCAAAAAGCCGACAGATCGCTCCAGATCCCTCTCGAAGCTCACGGCCCTCGATGTGTCTGCAGATGGATTATTGATGCTGTGGTGGAATGGGGGAGGGGGCCATTTCTGCTGAAGCTGCCTCTCACCCCCCCTCAGACACACACACACACACACACACACACAGACCTCTGTAGAGGACCTGCAGTGGTCGGCGATGGCCCAGCCTCACCGCCGCAGCCCAGTTCCCCATCTCTGGACGTTTCCCGTTTTGGCCATTAGCCCGATATTCTCACTCCGTGGCTGTAATGGTTTGTGGACATTGCCTAATGCAGTGAATAATACTGCAGTGTTAATGAACAGACTCAGGAGAAAATCCCCCCACTGGGTTTTATTCCTTAATGCCTGACGGGTCTATGGATGGAGGCGGCCAGCTTTTAACACAGACAGTGAATTGCTATAGGCTGCACACTGAAGTACGGTTTACACGCGTTTCATGGAATTAGACTGAAGACAGGATCTGAAGAGAAATGCTTTAACCACTAACATTTATTGGAAGTAATGAAGTCTGGCATTTTCTGTTTGTCTCTTGTGATGATTTAAACTGACTCATATACTGCATTTGGGTAATTTAGTACAAAAACATAAAAATTCTAATTGTAAATGGTTCGCCCTTCAGGCATTGGACCATCTGAACTCTGATTACACAAAATAAAATCTGCAGAGCAGAGCTTTAAAATATTTCTAAAAATACGACCCGGGAGAGCGTCTGCAGTGGTCCATTCCCTGCTCTGAACGCCTCATCCCTAACCAGGCCGATACAATTTTCCGGAGCTGCGTGCGGTGCTCGGTGAGGATGGACCGGGCGTCGTCCCCGGCAACGCATAAAGCGGTACCGCCGTGGCGATAATGGTGGCTGGCGGAGGGGGAGCGTGACGTTAGCGAGGAGATAATGACTTTCGGCAGCCGGGCCACTTGTGCGACAGCTGAACACGGGATGTGCGAGCGGGTATGAAACGGCGAGTGGCAGTCAATGCGGCTCATGTAGGGAAGGGGGACCCCTTAAAGGAGGCTGCCATTATCCCTGCAGACTGGGGGGTAACAGCTGCTTTACACAGAAAATTACCTTTCTATATTTTAACCTGCATTTTTTACTCTTACTGTTGCATGGCAACCAGTTTAATATATATTGTGTACATATTAATCCTGTTGCCATGCAACATATGGAAGAAAAATATGTGCTTTTCTAGGTTTTCTAGGTTAAATTGCGAATAAGAGTAATAAATATTCCTTAAGATAACAGGCAGTCACGGCAAAAGCGATATTTCCCTTTCGTCACTAGAAAATAACATCTGGAAGTTTTTTTAGGAAAATGAAAATGATTTCCCCAGCAAGTCACAACACTGTTTTCTCCGTGTCACACTGCTGAGGTGACGCGCCTCGAGTCCCTCTGGCCCGCAAGGGAAGCCGGGCTGAGGAAGGAGGCGCCGGCGGCAGAGGGCAGGCCGACGGGGAACCCTACCGGCCGGGCGAACATCCTCGCGAAGTGTGAAGCGGGCCTGATGGTGTCACGTGAGGCCTGCGTGAGATTCAGAGCTGTGGCTGAGTCAGGACAACAGAAAGAGCTCAGTGCCCGGCTCCAGTGCCACAGTCATTTTAATATTCTTGGTGGTAATTTGTACTGAAAAGAAGCCTGGCCAGGCCCACAAGCATGACCAATCGGGGGCTCGGGACCGACAGAGCAGATTATTCTGATGCCCCGCGGATATCGACATCACAAATCAATTGGGCTCGACCTCCTATGCAGTGCTGATTAATGGCCCATGGTTCCCCACGAGCCCACATCCACTATGCCCACTCAAGCTGGGTCTGCTGACTGCCGCGCTTCATTAGAGCCCTCTCCCGTGCTCCCGTGTGGCACACAGCGACGTCTCCGCTGTCCGGGGGCGGACCTGCCGAGGGGCCGCTTTCCGAGCCCGAGGGGCCGCTTTCCGAGCCCGAGGGGCCGCTTTCCGAGCCCGAGGGCCCTGACACATCCAGCCTGTTCTTCCCGCCGCGGCTCACTGGGAGCGTTTACGCCGCCGCGGCTCACTGGGAGCGTTTACGCCGCCGCGGCTCACTGGGAGCGTTTACGCCGCCGCGGCTCCCTGCGCACTGGCTTCCCCCGTGCAGTGCTGGCCGTATCTTCTCTGCCATTTTCTCAGTAAAAGTGGAACTAGAACTCAACAGGATGCGAGTTAACAGCGGTGGTTCCATAATGATGATGGAAATGCAAAAATGCTGGAATCCCGCCGTTCTGGCGTGTCAGAGTCCCGTCAGGGGAAGGGGCCCCTCAGGCTGGCGGCTCGAAGCAGGGTCCATGCTGCGCACGCACACACACACACATACACACACACACGCACACACACACACACAGCAGAGCCTCAAACCCAGGCATGCAGCACTAAGAAAGTCCTACGATTGTCTTTTGAATTTTCCTTCACTTCAATATTTAACGGTATCAGCTATTGCCCCTGAGTCACTTCTAATAACCTGGTCTGCCAAGATACAGGTAATTACAGCAATTAGGCCCCTTCATTAGTCACAAGGTGCCGGCCGGTTCACGATGCTCCGATTCAATATCACTGGGCCTAAAGTCAAGAGAAATGAATAATTTAAATAGCTTGATATTAGCCCCAAAGCCCTGGCTCTGTTACACATTCTCTCTGGTGTCTAACAAGCGAAGCACAGCCAGACTGTCGTGTCTGACGTGCAGAACAAAGGAAGGTATTTTTTTTCCTTTTCAAACAGAAATACATCTTGGTTTGTGGTTAAAGGACAATTCATTCCTGGTGCCAGTGAAGGCTGCAGGGAACAGACTGGGGTGGTCCAGGGCTGTGTGACATCACTTCTGAGCTCATTAGCTTTCCATGACTGCTCTCGGGTTAAATTCTTGTGATTAGCAAAGAGGTGGCAGAATATTCTGGTTATTTCTTTAATATGCGATTCTCAAAGGTGCTCGGATAAGCAGCATAAACAGGCTGTAATCAGAACTGTACAAATAGCCAGATCAAAATTTTAAAAAGTGCATGAGAAATCCAAAGGAAAGGCAAGGACTCTAATGACAAGAAAGGAAAAAAGCAGACTGTGGTAAGTTAAAGTATTTAGGGAATAAACTCATTTGTAGCAAAACATCTAATTTCTTCCTTGAATCCCCAGGCACTCAAAGGCATGGATGTCAACAGTAAATACAAGCAACCAGACAGGGAAACTGACTTCAGACAGACAAGCCCATGTTAAATAACTTCACACAAAAGCCACACTGATACAGGAAGAATCAGACTGCTCTGTCCGACTCGTCCAGAGGATGTCAACCATGACGTATAAGCACCGATAGGAAGCTTGATTTCCTGCTACGATCATCGCACCCACATGGACACTGGCCTTACGGGAAAGCTTCCTGAGCGGGACTCTCTGGGTACATCATGGATAACCTGATGTCAAACCAGCAACTCTAGATATTACCCTGCATTTTTTTGTCAATTACGCAGCTGTGGAAACATCTCAGGGTCTCTGCTAGCATTGCTTAGAAGTGCTTCCTGTCCCAGGTGACCAGACATACGCCCGGTGGGCTTCTGCGTGAAAACCGCCGACTCATCGGGACGACAGTGGCCACTGGAGCTCATTTATTTCCAAGCCTAAACGCCATCTTCCTCTGCCTCCTCAGGGGACCTCAGATAAGCACGCAGAGAATAATCGAGCCGGTTGTGTTTGCGTGCCGCCTTGCTCACACCTGTGTGGCTTGTGGTTTTAAGCCGGAGTTCCACAGGCCTCTTTTGTTGTTTGACGTCTTTACTACTCTGGAGAACGTGCCGAAGGGCAGACGTACGGCTCGGATCTTCACCGTCGCCTTTATCAATAACACTGGCTGACTATTCCACAACATGAGGCGCCCAGTCGATGCCTAAATCGATCCCGGTTTGTTTTCCAGTCCCAGCCTCCCTGTGGCTTAATTCTAGACCTCCTCCCCCATGTCGATGCTTCTACCAAGCTCAAAAATGGGCAGACCACACCCTTTGACTCTACATCCCTCTGTTCATATAGATCTAAAGATAAGACAAATTATACATATGAAACGGAGGAATTCTGGGAAGGTCAGGTCCTCCGGCTGGACAATCCCCAGATTGGAGGCGGCACACTGCTAGTGACTCTCCTAATTCCCACAGCACTAAATCAATTCCTGAGAGCCAAATTAACGTGACTGACCGTCTGATCAATACGATGCAGCGGATACGAAGACTGGCGAAGGAATGTGACTGCCTTACAGCGCAGTGAAAGGAATGTGACTGCCTTACAGCGCAGTGAAAGGAATGTGACTGCCTTACAGCGCAGTGAAAGGAATGTGACTGCCT
>JAODKL010000079.1:1432429-1444940 GCA_026780765.1 Petrocephalus schoutedeni
GCAGAGTGTCTCTCCCCCCGCCCCCCCCCCCCCCCCACTGGGTCAGCCTCTCCCCATCACAGGCCTCTGATGAGAGAGTGAGAGATGGGAAGGGTGTGCCGGGTTCGAGGTAAAGGCAGGACGAGGGCTCCTCAGTGGATGGGGGTGTGTAGGACAGGCCTGGGGGGGGGGCCCCACAGCCACGCCAGCCTGTCACTGCTGCAGGAACTTGCAGGCGCTGAGGCGAAACACTCAGAGTACCAGGAATTGAGGCAGTGTGGCTGACCTTAATCTGACGAGGCACAGCAAATAGGAACCCGCTTTTATTTGCAGTGATGACACAGCCTACACCCCAAGTACCACGTGATAAATGCCTCAGCACTGATACCGTCAATAACCAGAGGAAACATACATTCGTATGTGAAGTTACAAGCTTAAGAAATGCGGAGGAACATCTCCTACCTGAAGAGGGGAAGCGGAGAGAAACCCGCTCCAGTGGCATCGGGATCAGGGCGCTTTACCTGCCACTTTCCCACGCTGCAAAAACTTGGGACCGCTCGGCGAGGTCGCCCAAGCACCGGCCGCCTCCTCCTCCGATGCAAATGCTCAGTAATCTCACGCTCAATCAGGCACTTTAATCTCCCATAATGTGGATGGTTGTCATCCGACGCACTTATCTCACATCCTGTAGCCCATCTATCAAGCCGCTCGGCTGCGCACAGAAACGATTCACATTAGAGCAGAAAATTGATTCTGCTGCCTCGACGGTAATCGGCAGTTTATGATCGTCTCTGACCTCGTCATTAATTCTCATCTCCAACACTGTAGCGAGCGGCGATTTTGAAACTATGTTGAGAAACAAGCAGACGCTGATATATAGTGACACACATCTCCATAAGGGAGTTAATGACGGCGTCATTCGGCTGCGGTGCGTGTGCGACACCGGGGCGACGGCGGGCGGCTTCCAGTGACACGTCTAACAATAATTAATCGGTGGGAAGGTTCGTTTTAAACGCATTTCGGCCGAAGTCGCCCGCTCCCGAAGCAAATGCACCTGCCGACTTCTAAACTTTTTATTCTAAAAATACACCTTATTTACATCTTATAATAATATCTTATTGGCTGTGCGAAATCTTCGCTTGGAAGAGCACAAAGATGCGTTTACTGCATTGCACCTGCCCAGGCAGTACCCACACAGGTGAACTTCACGTCCCACTATATGAAACAACTAGTATTGTGCTTATTATTAATGTTGTCGAACATACAAAAATCGAGAGCGCAGTCGAGGTTGGATGAACATTGTGCAATGGGAACATTAGACGCAGTAATAAAGATGATTAATTCAAAAGTAAATGATGGGGGCAATTTACAGAAGGGTATCAAATACCGACTGCAGTTACATTCGGCGTCTGTCCCCACGGCTGGAGCCGCCTGAGCCTCAGCACTAAGCAGAATATATCGATATCGCGCGTAGATATTCTGTCATTTAAAATGATGACACGGAGAAATCTTACCTGCCGCCGCCAAACTCCGCAAACTGCCGGCGTGTGTAAGATGCGGCGTCCGCTGGCCGCCGTCGCACTCGGCGGAAGGCGCGCCCCCTGCGCGCTGCGGCTCGCATTCGGCCGGCGAAAGAGCGGAGCGGCGGCGCGCTTCTGCACGGCGGGGGCGTGGCCACGGCTTTGAACCCGGAACGGGGGCGGGGCCACCGCAGTCCGGACCGGGCACTTCACAACTGTCGCGCTGCTGCTTTTGCGTTTATTCTAAATGGATTGATTGCCTTAATCATACGATAAGGATAAAATAACAGCATATTAAATCTACCGTGGTTTTACATACTGGATGTGCTACAGAAAGAGCTTCCTTATCGCCAGAAACGAAGCCCAGAGCTGTGAGAATCGGCTGATCCGCCCTAAAGAATAGTAGACAAAGGCACAGAGGCGAGACCTTGAACTGTTGTTTGTCGTGGCTTAGTTGGCTATTGGCAGCCGAAAAGGTTACGCAAGCAGGGCGATTGGCCTCTCTGGAGTGTCTCTGCAGCTTTTCTTTGCTTGGAATGGGCTTCCCCATCACGTCTAATTAAAGTTCTTGCAACAATTTGATAAGTTATTAAAATAGAAACCGCCCTTTATTATGCCCTTCCCCCGGTCTTTGCATCAATTAGGTAAGGAGCGTAAATAATACAGGCAAAACAACACAAAACAAATAACAATTAAAAACCAAAAGGAATTCGGAACATTCTTGTAAACATATCAGCATTAATATATTAGGAACTTTTTAAATAAAAAATATTTAGTCCATCTGGTGTATAAATCACGTTACTACATTCCTTTTTATTGCGGGAACGTTCACATGCCTTCAATAGCAGGTGCAATGTTATTTCGCTTAAAAAAACGTGAGTGGTCTGGGTTGGAGGCCCAATATGATATGCTTTCTTGGGGCCCAAAATGTCTAACCCCATGACACGACGAATTGGACTAATAAATAATATATAATAAAGATAGTATATATAGATTTTGATGGATGCGATCAGAGCTAAGCAATTCAATTGATACTTCCCACAAAATACCGAAAGTAAAACCTTTAGCCTGCTTCACGCATAGGTGGCATCACCTATAGCTACATTTTGATTGTGTAACTCGGGTCCTGTTGGAGGCTTTCGTGCGCGTCTTCGTAAGGGATTCGCACCCCCTGCCACTAGGGGGCAGGATGCGAACTGCCGCTGCGTCCTGCGTGACGGGGCGTCCCTCTCTGCCGGGGGGGGGGAGCCGGAAGCGCCGCGCGGGGCGTGTCTCCGCGAGCGCCCCCCTGACGCCCACTTCCTGTCATCCGCCTTCTTCTGTCGCCGCGCGTCTGCTCGTAGGGAGAAATGGAGGAGTATCATCCCGGCGACGAGGTGACGCCCCGGTCCTCGCAGTCAGCGGCCGCTTGTTCCCCGTCTTCGCTTCCATGGCGGGTTTCTCGCCCCTTTTACCGGCGCAGTGGTGGGGCGGGCGGTGCCGAGCGGCGTCCGCTGGTCGGCGCTCGGGCGCAGAAATCCTCCAGTTTCCGAATAAAAGGGCATAATGGGTTTGATACGGCGCCCTTTCCGCGGCCCGCCGCGCCTCGGCTCCGGCTTCGCCTTGGCCGTTTTCGCAGGGTGTGGTCCGGCTGGCGTCAGTCTGAGCAGCCGCCGGGAACTCGGTCGCGTTACAGCGAATGCGCAGGGGGGATGTTTACCTGTCAGATGGGCGACGTCAGTGGCCGGGAGGGACAGTTACGTCACACTTAGTTATTAATCTTAGCAGATAATTACCTGGTCATTTCTACCCGCGTATGTATACATACTGTCATTCCCGTATTAGTGTTTTTTAGGTGTGTTTCTCAAAGGCGCAGACTAATATACCGCGCGATTATTCTCATTTATTCTCGTTTCGCGTGTAATCTTTTTGCTTTTTGCCTTGTTACACCCGTCATCGGTTAAATGCCCCGAACTCGTCAGCTTTGAGTAGAAACGAGGCTTTACTTCAAGAGAAGTAGTAATTTTCTTTAATGTTTCGTAAAGAAGAGTCACATCTCATTCCGAGAGTTGAGATCTGAAAGAGGTGTTGGAATCTTAGGTCGGCAAGTGTTTGGGATGCCTGCCTTGCCTGCCGATGCACGTCAGATTAAAAGGACCACTCCAATGGAGATGCTTTATGGGAGTTGGCTTTCATAACATAACAGGCCGTTTCTCTTTTTTTCTGTCACAGGTAACCTTCAATTCTGATGAAGCAAGTAACAACGTTAAAGAGGTAATGGTGCTCCCTGCCATGTAGTATTATAAGTATTTATCCTAGCCTTTTTGTGGAATAGTTGCTTTCTTCTGTGGATTGTTCTGTCTTGAGGCAGTAATTTAGGGAATCTGTCAAATGAGACGTGAGAGCAGTTTAAAGGTGGCTCCCTGGTCTGCACCCTCTGATTCTCCATCCTCCCGCTCAGTGCATAGAAGGGATCATCGGTGGCATGGACTACAACCAGAACAAAGTCAACCAGTGGACGGCCAGCATTGTGGAGCATGCCCTGACATTGCTGGTCAAACAAGGGAAGCACTTCAAGTACATCGGTAGGAAGCCGCAGTGGACCGATGTGGTTAACTCAGGAAAAGGGCACGCGGTGCCTTTCAGTCTAGTGGTACAGATATATAATTTAATTACATGGGTCATCCTCTTATGTTATAGGTGTGTTGTGGACTGTAGGGTCTTTGAATGAATGAATGAATGAATGAATGAATGTTACATTTATATAGCGCCTTCCAAGCCACCTAAAGTACTTTACAGAAGCACTTTGCACCCACCTGGGTGATGCAATGGCAACCACTCTGCACCAGCACTGTGTGGCCCCCGCTTGGGTGATGCGATGGCAGCCATCCTGCACCAGCACACTCACCACACAGTAGCTATGGGGCAGGAGGGAATTCACCAATTAGATACAGGAGATGATTAGGAGGCCAGATTTGATAGGGCCACAGTGGGCAGTTTACCAAGGATGTTTTGAAAGATGCCCAGGGGTCTTTTATGATCTCAGAGAGTCTTTGACAAAAGGAACACAACTTCTGAGTTCAGAGCCAGAGCTCTGGTTTCCTCTCATTTTGTCTCAGCTGCAGTTGGCAGTTCATCATGGGTGGAAAAGCCGTGATAGGTCAGTCGGTATTTTTTGCCTGGCATTGGGCCAATTGGAAGCCGTGTTCACCGTGATGTGTGTCTCTTGTAGTGAATTGTGCCATCATGCAGAAGAGTGGTGCCGGCCTACACACCGCCAGCTCCTGCTACTGGGACACCGCCACCGACGGTAAACAACATTTTCTCGCTCAGTTGATGTCACAGGAGGAATTAGAACTTTGTGTCCTCAAGGTCTGTTGACTGTGAAATGAAGTATTATTTTGCATGAAGGTCTGTAGTAGTGGTCACATGCTTCTCAGTGGAAAAACTGTTCAGACATTCGTGTGGCCACGATGATGCTGTCCTCTGCTGCACTGAAGCTCTGTGTGTTTGTCATCCACAGGCAGCTGCACGGTGCGGTGGGAGAACCGCACCATGTACTGCGTGGTGAGCGTCTTTGCCGTGGCCGTGGCCCTCTAACCACAAGGCCCTTGGCGGACGTCGAGTGTGGGGGTGGGGGTGGGGGTGGGGGGGGGTGGACATAGGATCTACAACACGCATCCATCCGAGTGGAAGCTTTGAAGATCGAGCTAAGAGCGTTATCACTAAAGCGCCGCGTTCTAGGAAAGTGCGCCGGTGACCGACAACCGCCTGCGATATTCTCTGCCTTGGAGGAGCCTCTGCTGTGTGCTGGCATGGCTGATTCTGGGGCCAGTCACCAATCACCCTACGCCTCCATATTTACTGTCCTTCATTGTACTTATGGCTGTATGGCATGCAAATTGTTTGCTTTTATTAGAGCATGACTGAGTGTAGATTATATCAAAACAACACATTAAATATATTGGTCAGTGTGCGGCTAAGCACACCAGAGCTGGCAACCCGCTGTCTGCTGCTTCATGGCTAAACGGCATTCTCCTTCATCTCATGGCACCTTTTGCTTAAAGTGGCTTATTTTTTTTCTTTTTATCTTTATTTGAGGAAAGTGTTTGTTTGTCCTGATCGGGGTAGAAGCCCTAGAGTCTGTCCCAGGCAGTGTTTCTCAAACCTGTCCTCGGGGACCTCCAGATGGTCCATGTTTTCACTCCCACCCAACTCCCAGGGATTTGGGAGAGAGCAAAACCATGGACTGTCTGGGGATCCCAGAGGACTGCTTTAAGAAACACTGGCATAGGGCGCCAGGCTGCAGAAAAGCCTGGGTGCCAGGTACATGCGAAGTCGTACACCTGGGGCGAAGACGCCAGTTAGCTAGACCACATGTATTTTGGTTGCAAGAGGGAACTCAAAACAGCATTCTGTTGTTTTTAGAATGCCTTTTCTGATTATTCTAATAGCAGCCAACACAGTTACTCCACTTTTCTTTCCCTCTCAATATAATGTTCGTGGTGACCCTGGGGGCTGAACCCCATGTACCGCTATCTGCTCTCTTAGCGCGGAAAGTACCACATGCTCGCAGCGTCATACGCGCGCTTACCCCCGGCCGTCAGTAGGTGTCACTGTAGAGCAATGAAATCGTGAGAAATCATGTCACGGACACCCACCGGAAATCGGGACCGTTTTGTGATTTCCCAGTCACGGAAATGCAAGATTTTAAGGTTTTAATGCTAAATGTATTTATTAGTTTTGTAAAATAATTCCGTTTGGCTTCATATTAAATTTCCTCCATTGTCTCCTTTAATGCCCCCCATAGCAATTGTTTTGCTTATTGTCAGTGTAAGGTGCATTCTTGACTGGCTGTAGGGAGAATCCAGGAATGAGTTTTACAATTTATATTAAATGATATTTTGTGTTTGATTTTTATGGTGCAATTAAAAAAAACAGTAATAAGCAACTTTTAAGCATGTATTGAATACCGATTATTTCCTGGAAGCCTTGCATCATTTGATATAATTTGATAATATGTACTATTACATTATCATTTTAATGATATATGGGAAGGAGAGTTTTCCTTTCCCAGTAGAACTAAAATTGTAGCACTGTTTTACCAGATATTTTTAAAAGTTTTTTTGAAGAGAAGGGTGTTGCCTTTGGGGTCTGAGCTCATCCTTACTGTTGTAACCCATGTTTTGGTAAAGAATCCCAGGGTAAAGTTGTATTTTTAATGTACCAGCCACCCTGAGGTGATGACCACAGCTGAGGCTCACTGATGAATGTTTAAATCATTATGTCCTCTCTGTGTTGCATCAGAATTCCTTTTATTAGATATTGTAACTGGGGGTGGGGTGGAGTTATGTGTTGGCTGTCTCGGCCTGTGATGACCTCACCGTCAGGTCGGTGGGCGGTGCTGAGTTTGGGGTCACATGATTTCTGCTGATTTCCAGTGCAGTTGTAGTTAAGTGCACGATTTAATCAAATCCACTAAGATGTAAATAAACCCTATTAATCCGCTGCATTTATGTGAAGGTTTTTTGTGGACTTTAAAATGGCATAGTTTTTAATGTACTGTTTGCACACTTGATTATATTAAGTATTAAACCTCTGATCGCCTGGCTCCAGTGTGTGGGTGGTGGACTGACACAGAAACACCAATGTGCAAAGAGTGTGTGTGTTTCACAATAAAGTCTGTTATAAAACAAGGAAAGGCTAAATGGTGAGCTGCGATCATCTTCAGTAGGTCTGATCTCACTGTAGAAATTGAGCCTTGTAGTTTTTACAAGCTTTTATCAAACTTTTATTATTTGCAACAAAAAACATCTACTGACAAACTAAATGAGCAAAGCAGACGGGTCCTTCAGGCAAACCTATCAGATGGTGCATTGGGCTGGCTAGGCAGTGCAGGACAATGTCAACCTTTGGTCAATGAGTCATCACTGGTCACTTTTGTATTGCATACGTTTTGGCCACAATTCTACAGTATTCCTTTAAAAAAACATAAAAAGCATTTTATGACAGTTGGCCTCTAATAGGGATTACGGAACTTAAATCCAAATCCATTACCTGCTCAAATCAGCTCATTGTATTCAGAGCAAACTATTTCTCAACACTGAAAATTCTAGCAAAGTGTTTAACTACTGAAAAAGGGAACAATGATCTTCACACCAATATACCATATGGGGAAGACCATGCAGAAGCAATAATGCACTGGACTATTTCAAAATGGGTTTTGCAAGACAAAACCAGTTTTGAAATCCCAGAATGCAAATTAAGCAGCCTGTCAAAATGAGAATGATGTGCTAACGCACACGTCCCACTGCGGCGTGCTCCGGGGAGAGTGAGCATTTCCTCTCGCGCTGATGTACCGTCTAAAATTGGCTTTGAGATTTACAGACGTGCAGAAATGGCCTGAATGGCTCCAGCACACATAAAGAAATAAGAAGAATAATACAGTAACAGCTCAGACTGTGATTATAGCCTCAGTATTGGTTTTGCAGTGTATAAAAAACTCCATGTGATTTCAAAACAAATACTGCTGACCAGAAGCTGAAAGCGGCACCGGACGACTGGACCCTCGCTGCCCTTCTTTTGTGACACAGTATTTGCTAGTTTTCTGCCTGAATTGTTCTGCCATCAGTGTCTAGCATTGCCCCTATGCTGCATCTGGCAGTTAGACAGTGGACCACAGTTATGCTGGTCACTGAGCAACTACAGGAAATGGTGGTCAGTTGGAGCAACATGGTCACAGGCGCGAGGCATCAGAAGTTCTCCTTGTTGAAGATGAATTTGACCTCCGACTGCGAGTGACTAAGACACTGGTTCTCCAGGGACTCTGCTAGCGCTAGTGGCCCACAGAGGAAGACCCCAACTTTTGACCTGCAAGTCACACAAAAGGCACAAGCATATGTGTGGGAGGCTGGTAATGACAACTGAAATTTAACCCTTATCACCAGTTATTTAACTTTTTTTTGGTTAAGAAGCCTGACTCAAAAACAGGCTTCCTAATATGTGGAGATCACAGACGTGAGATCTCATAAACGTCCAGGGATGCCGTACCCAAAAGCATAGCTGCTAACTGCACTAGCAACTCACATAGTTGGAACCATGAAATTGAATGGGCCCGACTATGTAGGCTGCTAAGGGGAGCTTTTGGGAAACGCAGGATCAGATCTCTGATTGTCAGGCTTCCGCAGTCCAGTCCGTGAACCATTAACGGTGGGGATCCCCTTCCCTTGACCGTAAGAGCAGAGTAACCCTGTTACAGAGTGCAACTGTGGACGCCAACAAGTGGGGAGGACGTCCTCTCCTCTTACCCTTTGTGCTCTGCACCAATGGAGTTAAACTCATTGTTCCAGTTGGGCCTTCCGTACAACGTCTTCTGTTTTAGCCCGGTGATGGGGTCATTCTCTGCCTCGTGGTGGACCGTGAAGTGGGCAGCCTGCGCAGATGAGGAGTGCAACGTGACAGACTTCAGCTCCAAGTCACACGGGGTTTGCGTCAGACTGCTTCACTACTCGGACAGACTCTCTTTACCTCCGTTTCCTTCCACTTGGTCAAGTAAATGTTGTAGCTGAGGAAGTTGGCAGAGTCCTTTTCCGCCATCTGTCTCTCCAGACACTGCAGCAGGTCGGCAAACCACTCGAAGGCCTCAGTCTCAGGGCACAGCCAGTAGAAGTAGATCTGGAGGGGATCGGTGAGGCCTATTCACATCCAGGAGCGTTTGGCTCCCCAGAATACTCTGAGGTTTGCTTTCCCCAGAAGATACTGGGTTTGGGTCCCAGTGAGGCAGGGGTTTGAGTTCCCTTGCCCAAGGACCTGAGGGGGTGGTCTAAAGTCCCGTGCTTTGATGGCATTTAATAATAATTTTCTATCATAATTTTTTATCCATCCATCCATCCATCCATCTGTCTATTTTCTGTTTGTGCTTATATTAATTCCTTTCTTTTAAATCAAATCAAATTTCTTTTCCTTTCTTTTAAAGCACTTTGTAAATCCCGGTTTTTCATGTGTTTTCCAAACAACATCTGCAGGTTGGACACACAATGACAAGCCCCCCCTCCCCCCCTCACCTTTTTAGTGAACACGCTGGCTTTCTCATGGACGTACTTGTACCACACCGACTTGAGGATGGAGGCGAATGGGGTGACGCCGATGCCGGCCCCCACCAGCATGACCACCTCGTAGCGGAAGACGTCCTCGCTGGCCGTGCCGAACGGCCCGTCCACTGCGATCCTGCCCATCGACCAGCTCCATTTACCACCAGTGTCTCACTTCCCCAGATTTTTATATTTCACATTTTTTTTATAAATTCTATACCCGTTAGCAAAGTATTTGAATTACCCAAATAAACATCCAGCTAATATCACGCTACAAAACAAAAGGTTTTAAAAGATGATGCTACTTTGCATGGGAATAATATATTTCTTCCTTTTCTGCATTTGTTTCTCAATATTAACGGATCCAGCAGATACTGCAAGCACTACATCCCCTTTACCCAGACTCTTTCTGCTCAGCTAGATACTGGAAAACATTCTATGGTTCACCTCCCACTGGGTGCAGGATCAAAGCTCATATTCTGAATCTTACTTTGGAAGCATCCAGGCCTCTTGCACCTCTTTCTTGTCACCAGCGCACGCCTTGTACAGTCCTTCTGTCCAGTCGCCCACGATGCGGACGTGCACACTGAAGTGGTCTTCCTCCGGGGCAGAGGTCAGCGTAAAGGGGTGCCACTCCAGCTGTGAGATGGAGGGGCACTGGAGGAAGACGTACTGGCCCACCTCCATCTTAAACCCCTTCATCCTCATCTGAAGCTCCAGAGTTCTTGAAGGATGCATCACCACCTGTGGGAGGGAGATGGGTCTGAGGGAGATGGGTCTGAGGGAGATGGGTCTGAGCGCATGCAATGTGTCCATGCACAGACTTAGCGAGGAATTTCCGTATGATCCTAGAGTTTCAAATTGCAAATGCTATGACTGGCCCTGATAACTACCTGGCACCAGATAACACTTCATCAAGCGCTGGACACAAAGAGGTGGGTCACGTCTGATATGAAGAGGAACCTGACCTTAGTGATGACGACCTTCTGCTGTGAGCGGATAAACCTCACCAGTCGCTCGCACAGGTACAAGAACATTGGACCCACCACCCACTTCCATGTCTGAAACCATCCATACGGACAAGAGAAACAAAGAGCAAAACTGTTTTCATTGGTACTTTCACTGAGGCATTTTCTAGAAAGATCTGAGGGACATCCACGTGCATGACAAAAGTCCTGAAAGAGGAAGAGATTTTAGTCAGATAACTAACCATTGGTGGATTTCCAGCAAAGTTTGGCACGGGACAAAAGGTGCCATTTTCGCCCCAGGTCTGGTAGTGTTGGTGGCACACTTGTGGATTGTGTTCCGCGAGACTCTCTGCAGTCTGACCTCGCACAATCCGCCTGTGGAGCCAAGCCAAACAATGGCACGTCATTAAAATGAGCCGCAGCTGTGTCTTCTCTCAGTCCGCACTCCAGAAGATGTGACTGGCCGAATGCTCCCTGGGGACGCCTACCCAACTCCGTGGAGAACCAGGCCGATAAAGAAGATGACAAAGAGATGATGGGTGAGCCAGAAGACTTCATAATATGACCTCCGAATGTCCTCCATGGATGATGTAATCATTATGATCAGAGCCAAAGTAATGACCACTCCAGTGAGGCCAGCAATAGTGGTGAACATCACAATAGTTGGATTCTGTTCAAAGAATGGAAACTGTTTCAGCTCACTTTCCATCTGCTGTGAAATTTGAACTGTGAGATGCTTTATGAAGTGGATTCGCTGATTTTTTAAAAGAACAACTGCCGATGCAGAGTATTAGCTCAGTGAAACTTTATGGAGATGTGAAATGGAACACAAGAAAAAGGTATTTTTGTACAATTCTGAAGTAGTTTTGTTACGTAATACATCCTCTGTGACAGATGAGAAAAAGTCATCAGTACATTTCCAGACATACCAACAGCGTCATCTGCTCAGACTCAGAGCTCAACTGCTGCGTGCAAGCCTGCATATCTGAATCATACTTTGTTAATCATCTGATTGGTCAGCAGGTTGAGAGGCGGGTCTTACCGTATCAGCTGACCTGATAGGGTTCAGGAAGGATCGATTGCCTCCATTGCCAATCTGGGACAGCACGTAAGGCAAGGTGTTGTTGCTGTCCAGCTGGGCATCCATGAACCTCTCAAAGTTGAACAAATGGGCCAGGATATGGATTGCTGAGGACAAGGGGACCAAAATGTCTAATTTTGAGTATCCATGCATCCATACATTCACTATTGTTCCATCCATCCATCCATCCATCCTTTGGCTTATCCTGGACAGGACCATGGGGGGCATAGACTCTATTCCAGGCAGAACAGAGCACAAGGGAGAAGGGGTCTATCACAGGAAACATACACACACCCAATCACACACTACAGGCAATTTATAGGTAATTAGAATTGCACAGCTTTAGAAACCAGAACAGCTGTAGGAAGCATGGCTAGGACATGCAAACTCAACCCATACGAGCAGAGGCAGGAATTAAGAAAATGTAAATATAATAATGAAGAACAATATGTGTCAGGGTTTATTTCAATTAGTGACAGCAGTTATGATGGAAGCGTGCTGAGATTCAGACAAAGTTAAGAGGTATCGGGGCAACGTAGCCACTGATGTGCTATAAATATGAATATGAAGAGACAACGTTGGTATTTCAAAAGGAATGAATATTGATCAGGAAGGATGCGGTGGCTGGTGTTACCAGTATGCAGCGCTATCATGTACGCCACCAGCTTGTGGAAAGTCAGGTTTCTGTCCAGCTGACGGGCTGCACTGCGGCTGCATCTCTGCAAACGAAACGGCGCATAAGTGATACCTGCATGGCAATCTAGCCGGTTAGCATATGGGCCTCACATACAGCGTCTAAATGAGAAAACAAATGTCGTGTTAACCCCTATCCCGTGTTTGGGGTCAGTCTGACCCCAGAGCATCATTAACCCCTATCCCGTGTTTGGGGTCAGT
>JAODKL010000079.1:1487193-1498670 GCA_026780765.1 Petrocephalus schoutedeni
CAGTTGGCAACCATTTGAAGGGTAGCCAGATTTGTCAGTCTCTGTGGGTAGTGATGGTATCAGGTCCCATCCTTGATTTGGGCATTGAATGTCTATACAGATGTGCCCAAGGGCCACTGTTAAACCGCTCACTATTTATCAGTACTGCAGTCCCAGCCACCACGAGATTCCACATTACCACAGCGTGTGAACGTTCAGCCTCAACGGTTCAAGGATGGAGATAATCCTGGTTGTTCGAGGGTGCCCCCTTGTGACTAAACGGGAACAATCTGAGCTCAGGTCCAGCCTGGCTGTAACGTCAATGATCGGAGTGCCCATTACTCAACCTAAACGCACAGTATGCAGGCTAAAATAGGCAGAAACCCATCACTGGCCTTAATGACCCCAGTAGGACCTCTCCAGATAAAAATCAGGCAATAAATGACTGAAATGAAATGTCATTAAACAATTTTAGACGTTTAGATATGAAAGGCCAGAAAAAGAACCGTAGCATGGATGTAAACAAAAAGATTAGAGACTGAAAAACAAAACTAAAGTACTTCCAGTAATGATGCACATTTATGAAATGGCAGAGCGGAGTTAAATGAGCAAGTGCTTCAGAGTTTTGTAGGATCGCCACTTGACTGAAAGCAGTTTTGCTTTCAATGTTCACCTTTGCAAAGGTCACTGTGCAGGTCGGGATTTTTACACTGGCCCACAGCTGGGAAGGTGCCCTGTGTTACAGTGCAGTAAAGGGATGAGCTTATTAGCAATCTATGGGTGGCAGTTTAATGCATTTTCACGGGGCCACTGGGAATTAATATGCAGGAGTGTCACTTGTAGGGTAGCAATAAGACGACATTTCACAGCAAGAACAGACATTAGTCCTGCTTTAATATTACTGTACATTTTGAAGTTTATAAACATTTGTTTAGGGTCAATTTGACATTGAAATCATAAAGGAGCAAAAACATAAAACGTTCATTACTTTAGCAAAAAGGAAAGATACAGAGCAGAGGTTCCTAAGCTTCGGAGTGTAGTGCTATGATTCAGACTCTCTGGGTCGGTGCTAAAAAGCCTGCAACCCGACAGGAGCCAGGATGAAAGCCTGCGAGGGAGTAACTCCCAAAAAAATGCTGCTGGAATACGGAAAGGCCGTTATGACAGGACTTCCCGTCATTCATAAAATGCATGATTACACAGAGGAAGCATCCTGATGGAGCTCATTAATCAAGCAGAATCCGAGTCACAGATACGATGCAGGACGATACGGCAGAAGCAGAAGTGTGGATGACAGGTGGGGCGGGGTTGCCATAGTTACCTGAAGAACAGGAAGTTGTACAGGTGAGTGGGAAGTCCGAGGCGGGATGCCAGGTGCAGCCGCTTGGAACCCAGGGCGTGGCGAATGTGGAGGCGACACAGCTGGGCGAGGGCGGGGGGGCCTACGGCGACGGGGCAGCAGGGGGCGATGGGGAGCCAGAGGGAGCGCTTTAGCATGTGTGTGCATCCACAGTGAGCGCGTGTGTGTGTGTGTGTGCACGCGTATGCAGGATCTCACTCTCTCTCAGCAGTAGCTCCGCCTCCACCAGGCTATGGGGCGGAGCCAGCTCCACAGGCCTCCTCCCCTCTCCATCGCGGCTCCACACGTCTGCCCCGTAGTCGGTCAGCAGCTCCGCCACCCTGACGTCTGTCTGCCGTGCCGCGGCATGCAGTGGGCTCTCCCGCCCCCTCCCGCGACAGACGTCGGCTCCTACGGATGTAAACACCCATGTGCTCTGTGTTCATGCCAAGCGACAACTGGGGCATCCATGATAAGGGCCAATAGAAAGGAGCTTTTCAGCCAACAGAAACAGCAGGTGAGCTGTTCAGCCTGGGGGTTCAGCCTGGGCTGCGCTGCGGTGGGACGTTAATGATGGACTGGGTAATGGCGCCATCTAGTGGTCTCCACAATGTTTATGCATGAAATACAAACCTAACTGCAGGAGTCTCTCAACGCACTGAACCTTCTGAGACACACAGGAAATGTACAGTGGGGTTCCAAGCTTCGGGGTCACAAGATCAACGTCAACCCCATGAGCTATTAAGATCTCCATGCACTCCCAGTGTCCTGAAACACAGAGGGTGCAGCCAGTAACAACATAGTATCCGACCATGTAGGTGACTGGCATGACCTAATCTGTTTTATTTTGATTCGTTGCCATGCAGAATAATGTATACGTTTTAGGACGTACACCTGATATTAAACTCCTAAGTTACTTAGGCTTATAATGCTAAAAACTCATATTAAAAAACAGAAATAAAGATTTACGCCAACCCAACCGGAGGGGGTGGATTGGCAGGCAATGGTCACACCTCTCTGTGCTGCCTCATGGATAGGAGATGCCTCCAGGAGGGCGGGGCAGTGGGCGGGGCAGAGGGCGGAGCCATGGTCCAACAGCAGCTGCACGCAGGCGGGACAGCCGCCCCTGCAGGCACTGAACAGGGGGGTCACTCCGTCGATCGTCGTCAAATTCACCTGGCAGAGGTGGGAACGAAAAAGTCGCTCGGTTGTGACCCATTGATGGGGGCGGGGGCGGGGCTTGTTTAAGCTCCTCCTACACTCACAGCAGCCCCCTTCTCCAGTAAGAAGCGGGCACATGAGACTCGGCCTCCGAGGCAGGCGTCGTGAAGAGGGGACACCCGCTCCATGGTGACGATGTTCACACTGAAACCCTGTCAGTCGAAGGGCAGAGGAAAGCTGCTGCAGTTACAGGCACGCCCTGGTCACCCCCCACGTCTGCCCATGTGGAAGGACCCCGCCTTACCTGTGCCACTAGGGTCATGAGAGCCAGCAGCTGGCCGTGGAAAGCGGCCTCGTGAAGGGGGGACCTGTCTGCCCAAGACCCTGGTGGATTCAGAATCAGAATCACAATCAGAATCAGAATCACAATCAGAATCAGAAAAACTTTATTGATCCCGGAGGAAATTGCTAATTTTACTACTGACAAGAAAGACTACTGACACAAGACAAAATATAAAAAAAAATATAAAAATACATAAGAAACTGAAATAAAATTTTAAAAGAGAGACTCTGCAATATATACACCATGATAAATACATAAGAGAAACAGAATATGATATAATAAATAGAATAAGTGCAGTTAAGTGATTATTGCACATAGTAATACAGGTACATTAGCAGATAATATTGCAGCAGGTTTATTGCACAGGCTAAAGTATGGATGTGTGGCGGAATGATATTTATGCTTAGCGTCTGAAGGCTGGGTGTGAAATCAGTGTGAGGAATTATAGTCTGATGGCTGTGGGCAGGAATGATTTCTGTGGCGTTCAGTGGAGCACTTAATGCTAGTCAGCCTGTAGCTAAAAGTGCTTCTCTGATCAGCCACCACACTGTGGAGCGGATGATCAGCATTGTGCATGATGGACTGAAGTCTGAACAATATTCTTCGTTCAGCCACCATTTCCAAGCTGTCAAGTTCCTCAGCCACTACGGAAGCCGCTTATCTGATCAGTTTGTTGAGCCTCTTGGCCTCTGCCACTTTTTTCAGGCTACCACCCCAGCTTGCTGTTGAGTAGAATATGGCGCTGGCCACCACAGGCTCATAAAACATCCGCAGCATGGTGTTGCAGACTCTAAAAGACCTCAGTTTCCAGAGGAAGTACATCCTACTTTGACCCTTCTAGTAGGTGGCCAGACAGTGCTTTGACCAGTCCAGCTTATTGTCTAAGTGGATGCCAAGGTACTTGTAGTCCTGAACGATCTCCACGTCCACCCCCCTAATGGACCGGGGAGTAGCAGGAGATCGTAGTCTGTTTAGGTCAACCACCAGTTCCTTGGTCTTGTTGATATTGAGCTGCAGTTGGTTCAACTCACACCATTCAACAAAACTGTCCACCGCCTTCCTATATTCTGAGTCGTCTCCATTCCTGATGCATCCGACTAGAGCTGAATCATCTGAGAATTTCTGCAGATGGCAGCGCTCCGTGTTGTATTTGAAGTCAGATGAATACATGGTGAAGAGAAATGGTGACAGGACTGTTCCCTGAGGAGCTCCAGTGCCACACACTGTTTCGGAGACACAGCCCTACAGCCTCACGTATTGTGGCCTTTCTGCCAGATAGTCCATAATCCATGAGACTAAGGGGGAGGGAACCTGCATGGCAGACAACTTACTGTCCAGTCGGGCTGGATGGTGCTGAACGTACTGGAGAAGTCAAAGAACGTGATCCTCAGAGATCCTCCATGTTTGTCCAGGTGGCTGTAGGCACGCTGCAGCAGGTAAATGGCCAACCTTTGCCCGGTAGGCAAACTGAAGCGGGTCGAGTGCTGCTACAACTATGGGGTGGAGTGAGACGAGGGCCAGTTTCTCAAAGACTTTCATGCAGTGGGAAGTGAGCGCGACTGGCCGGTAGTCAGATGGCGCACAGGGCCTTTTTCGGGACAGGGACCAGACATGATGTCCTCCACAGCACCGGAACCTTCTTGACATTGAGGCTCAAATTTAAGATCTTGAGCAGAACTCCACATAGCTGGGAGGCGCGGGACTTCAGAAGCTGGGGATTCATGCCATCAGGGCCCGGCGCCTTTTTAGGATGTAGTCTGCTTAACTGTCTCATCCTTAGTGATGATGATGCTTGGTACCTGGGTGTCGGGGTTTTCCAGAAGCTACCGTGGGAGGGGAAGACGGGTAGGATGGGGGGCAGCATATTGGTAATGCCCGCGTGCTGCAGGAGGACACAGGGGTACTGGGTGCTGCGAGGGTCACCATCGTTCACACCATCGTTCAAAACACGGGACAAAACAATACAATATTGGTATACACATTAATGATGGACATGGGTATTGAAATCCATTCTGTCGCCGTGAATAGCCATCTTACAAACTGCGCAATTTTCTCAAGGCTGAATCTTTTTTTGAATAAGGCAGTCAAGCTCAGGATAAAGGAACACTGGACGTGCTGCTCTCCGACAGTTTAAGCTTTTTATTTCTGACAACCCACAGCAGTTCCACATTGCCTCTAAAACTTTAGAGAGAAGTACAATAGCTCAGGCCACCGCACCGACGAGGACAGGACGGGACAGGAGTATTGTAATCAGGGCTGCGGGCAGCTGCCTGGCGTGTGATTTTCAATTCGAGACAGATCTGCATGCCCACGCAATTACATGCATGGACGTTTCATTACCTTGTAAAAAGTCTGTAGGGTTTGCATAGTGCCTCAATTCTTGTGCTGTTGCTAATTTTAGGTCTATAATGGGATAGTAGAGATTCGCCGCGTGATTTCCTGCGCCAGACGCGTGAGAGTTCGCAGCCCTGACTGTAATACACGCGTAAAGCGACCCCTCGTAGCATGTGGCACCTCTACTCAACATGGCAAACTCTACCAAGGCTTCTATTTCCGGATCGCGTTCTGCTTCGACTCGAGGGGCGCCTTGACCCGCACTCACCGCCCTGGAAGGTGTGGCAGATGTAATTCCCGTAGAGGTCGCGTCTGGAGTCCCAGGACAAGGCCGTGGTCCCGGCGACGTCGTGCCTCCTCAGTGACATGCCGCGGTGTCCCGGACGCTGTTTACCGCCTGGGGGTAGACGTCAAGCAGGATCCATGACCCGCACTTGGAGATCTGCCATCCTCTGGAAAGATGAGCCCTGGCAGCCGTGCTTGGCGATCCCCGGGTACACCGCGTCACGACCAGGGCTACGTCTTTGCTGATTATGCTTTATTATATTAATGCAACTGACCTGCTTAGACACACTTTCCCTGGAGCGTTACCCTGCATCTCCATGAAGCTACGATCGTAATGTTTGAAAAAAGTCTTCCACGGATTCCCTTGAAATAACCAAACAACCCACCGTACTTATAAGAGAAGCGCTTTCGTGGAATACATTATATATAATTGTATGTAAGATTTTATATATATACACACACATACATACAAACACACACACAAATAATGTAAGTCATAGAAAATTACCACAATTTGTACCAGCAGAGTACATACTTTATTTTAATTTTTAAAAATATTTTGGTGCAGTATCAGAATCGTTGCTTCCATAATATCATAAACACCTGCCCAACAGCTTCGCCCGAAGTCTTTAATAAACAAAATCACCACATCATATAAATACGATCCACATAGGTTCATAGAATTAAACGTTTTCTGCTGTAAACAGTTCAGGTTGAAATGGGGGGCGTCAAACACAAGGAAATTAATTTAGAAGTGGAATTAATTGCAATTATTGCTCACATGATAAAAAGTACAAAAGAAAATGGCTAAATACGATTAGAAAGGATGGGCAGAGATGGCAATTTAGTTTCTGACCATTGCCTTTACAGGAAATTGCTTTTCTGAAATCAAAAACATAGAAAATGCCTTTCCATGTTTTTAGAAACACGTTTTTAACATTCCAGAAATAATCCCTCCATTGAAATGAACCCAATTTCTATAAATTGCTCATAGCTGGTGACGGAACCGCGGCCGCTAGGGGGCGGCGAGGCCTCATTCACACTGGACACGAATTGCAGCGTTTCTACTGGGATCATTTAACGCAAATCATTCTTTAGGGCTGTAATATAAACCGTTTTGTAATGAAATCCAACGTAAGAGAGTCCTCAGTAGAAAAAAATACATACAGGAAATAAATATCAGTGCATAAGATCCTTCATGGACTTTAATATTTGAATTAAAATCACACTAAATCTCTTACATTTTGATACCTGCTGCCGTTGCAACCTATGAATCAGTATATGGAATCTCTTTACAGTGATTAAAGCCAACAGCACCATCATTGCAACTGCAATTGGCAAGAGGGATTTTTGAATGCGGAAATCCAAGTCAGACAACTGCCTTTTCAGTTAAAAGGTCAGTATATTATGTAACACCTTTGCAGAGCAATAGTATTTTAATAGTAGGCAGCCATGTTCAGTACAATGTTCACAGTCATTCTGGCTGATGTTAAAGGAAATGGACGTTATTTCCCAAAGATGTGAATCCTTGACTTAAACGTCCACACAACCAGTCTCATAAACTTGGCCAAGCCGGTTTGTCGAGCTCTCCCTAACTGCCACAGGCTTTCATACATTATAAAGGGAAAAATACAAAAGTAAAAGCATCCAAACTGCTATATTGGGACACAAAAGTATATTAATAATCACAATGGTGAGGTTTCATGTCGGTACATGTTTAGCCCTTTAATTCCTGCAAACTATGAATAACAGCTCATTCATAATGGAGGAAGGAGCTGTACAATATCCCTAACGCCGCCTTTGCGAAAAGTTTTGGTCAAGCCTCATAAAAAAAAAAAACCAACATTTCCCATTTTAACGTGATCCGCATTAACCGGCAGCATAGGAGTCAGAGCGTTTTATCGCTCCTTACCACGTGGGGGCGCTAACTGGGCTCTGCGCTCTTCTGCAACTTTGGCCCGACAGGCCTGCCCTTGCCCGAGCTCGGTACCCATAGCGCTCTCGGGCCGGACGCGTCCGCGGCCGTGTCGATGAGCGAGTCCGGAATCAGCCACCGCAGCAACAGCAGGAACAGGAAGTCCAGGACGGCGACGAAGGAGAAGATGGAGCCTGCGACCGGGCCGCACCGCGCCCTCAGCCGGCGCAGACGCTGGTCCAGGGGCAGGCCCTTCTCTGTGGCGATTCGCTCGTAGACCTGTCAATCAGCAGTGACCACGGGGTCAGATGCCGCCTACGGTTCTGACAGGATGTGAGGGGGACTCTACATCTGGCTTAACCCCCAGCTCCGGGGTCACCGCACGCTGGCTGGCCCTGCGCAGTGACTGGACAGCGACCCAGGACACACATCTCTGCCTTAACACGGGTACATGGGTGGCGTGACATACCTTCTCTGTACGCTCGGCTACGTCCATCCAGGTGTAGAGGGTGCGCACGCGGGCGTGGACGGCGGCGGGGTGTGGTGCCATGCCTGCTCGCTGCCGGGCGACCACCGTCTCCAGGCCCTCGCAGAGCGAGCTCACGGAGGGGTCACACAGCGTGATCAGGTCGTCCGGGAGCACCTCTGGGATCCCCCCCACGCGGGTGCTCACCACCTGCGCTCAGGTGAATAAGGGGACCCCTGCTGTTAATATGCTGGCTTATATGTCCAAATAATGGAGTATTAGAGTGGAAGCCAATGTATTACAGACATAATATCAAACACAGGCCATATACCTGCAGTCCACAGCTAGCGCCCTCTACGATAGCCATGCAAAAGGCCTCCGTCAGGGACGTGTTGAGGAAGATGTGGCCCTGGACTAAGACATTCCTCACATCCTTGTGCTCCAGAGCTCCAAGAAGACGGACCCTAGGCCACGAATGCAGATCGCGTTAAAACATGGGAAGATAAACCCTCGGTAGGGTCAAATGACGTAAGGCAGGGCTCCCAACCCAGTCTTCTGGGACCCCCAAACAATCCCCTAGCCAGACAGTCCATATTTTTGCTCCCTCCCAGCTTCTGGTGGAAGCAAAAACATGGACCGTCTGGGGGTCCCTGAGAACCGGGTTGGGAAACACTGATGTACAGTATGGTGTGCATCGCCCCCCCGCCCCTGTCCCCACCCTACCTGTCATGCAGCTGGTACTTCTCCCTCACCTCCTCCAGTACTATCCGCTTTGGTCCCTCTCCACCAATTAGAAAATGTAGATCGGGATATTTGAGGCACAGTTTGGGTATAATTCCACCTAGCAGGTCTATCCCTGTAATAAGGAGACCGCAGGAGGACGTGTTATGATTTACCGATTCAGAGATGCGTTTGGAAAAGAGGAAGCGTTGGAGCGCCGCCCCACCTTTCCTGTAGACGAGCCGGCTGACCACCACGACCGTTATCCTGGTGTCGTCCCTCTTGGACGGGTCGGGCGTGAAGTCAGAGGGGTCCACGGCGTTGGGAATGACGGAGACGATCCTGGGGTCCAGGGCGGCCCTCAGCACGGTGTTCTCCTTGCTGGTGAAGGAGACGCAGATGATGTGGCTGGTGTCGCAGAGGGAGACGGTCAGCAGCTTGTTGGTCAGCACGGAGCTGACGTCGGCGAAGCCGAACAGGGAGTGGTCCGTGAACACGGTGTTCAGGCCCATGGTCTTGGCGTGGAAGAGGGAGTCGTGGGCCATGGCGGAGAAGGAGCTGTGCGCGTGGACCACGGTGACCCTCTCCCGGACGAAGACGCAGCGCAGCAGGGGGAGGCTGTGGAAGCAGGTGGTGGCCGTGGACTGGTTGTACATCACCTGCAGCGGCAGGTAGTAGACCTTGAGGCCGTTGGCCAGGTAGCGGACGCCTCTCCGGCCCCCGTAGGCGTGGGTGACCACGATCACCTTGTGGCCCTTCTCGATCAGGCACTGTGACAGCTGGTATATGTGGCTCTCCACGCCCCCCATGTTGGGGTAGAAGAAGTCGGACACCATGCAGACGCTGTGCTTGGCGGAGCCCGGGGGGCCGGGGGCGGCCCCGGCGGGGGTCCCGCCGGCCAGGGAGCCGCTCAGGCTCGCCCGTTCCCGCAGCCCCATGGTCCCGATGCCCGCCGGTGCCGCTCCGGGAGGCTCCGCTCACGGCTTCGTCCCGACAGCCCCGCAGCGCCCATCGGCCGGCATCGGGCTCTTTCGCGGGATACGAGGCGCTTCCGGAGTCTGGCGAGCGGAACCGCGGACGCCGATCTCCGCGACGCTTCGGCGATTAAGCGGCGTGGCAGAATCCGGCTTTAATCGCGCACGATTGTCTCATTACACACCGACGCCGTGATACGGAGCGCCGCACGATCCGATTCGGTCTCACTGCGGATCTTACGCGCGGAAGCAGACGCGCTCCGGTTCAGCGTCGGGATCCTTCCGCCCATCCGCCGAGCGCCTAGTGCTTCCGCAGGTCACCCGCTGAACGTCGTCAGTGCGGCGAAAATGCATGTCCATATTTCTAGGCGTCGTCTTATTCTTCTCCCGCATCACCGAACATTCTTCACATCTTTTTCTCCTATCTTTTATTATCAATTTGATAATATTTGATTGTAAAATATATGAAAGCCGAGCTATATAGAAATGAATCACAAACGAATGCTTCCGTAGTCCCTGGTGGTCTAGTGGTTAGGATTCGGCGCTCTCACCGCCGCGGCCCGGGTTCGATTCCCGGTCAGGGAACGTACGTTTTATTTGCCTTGAAAGTTTGGAATTTCGTTTTCGAAGTGCGTGCAGTTCGCGAAGATGATTTAAGCTTGACAATTAATTTTGCAGAAGACGTGAAATAACTAAAGACAACCAACCCACAAAAATATTTTATTTACACAAGATTAAATAGTGAAACGTGAGGCATTATAAAAATAGCTTTAATAAGAAATATACAGGTTTTTTCAGTGCATAAATGACATATGAACAATTTCTATAACAGCACTATCAACAAATGTGTGTTAAATAATTTAACACAGTCATATTATTGTTAGCCATCAATCTGTGTGTAATAAAATATGCATAATACCATTTAAATAGTCCTATAAATAAATAAACAGTCTGTCTTTGTATCTGACCCTTCTTTCAAGCCTTGTAGAGTGTGAGGGTTTCCATCTGGGGAAAAGTCACTTGCAGCTGAAATAAAAAAAAATGTTTAATGGAAAAACTCCATAGGAATAAAACAGGTGTACTAAAACTACAAACCAAAACCTAAAAAGTGCTACATGAGTGAAAAGTCAAATTTAATTGAATGACAGGCGGGTATGGGGAATGGAGGGATGGATGGGTTGATGATGGAAGGGCTCAAGGGCTACATTTATTGTGGATTGCAAAATATACTACAAAATGCCATGAATAACAGTAACACAGAGATCCGAGGGATTCTACCTGCACAAGACTGAATTGAACCGTTTGCCTTTTTCCAAGCATGAAGCAGGACTTAAGCGGCAAGCGTGTCGGAGTCTGCTACTGTTTTTGGCCACGCAGTCACACTGATTGACATCAATTTCACAATCAGACGTCCTGGGACTAGGAGAAAGTTCTAGAAGTGAAGCAAAAGCAATAGGAATCAACATTCGCTCATTAAAAGCCCCAACAGCTTCCATCTGACTGACTGTGTAACATCTCCTAAAATTACATGAGTCATGGAGAGTAAAATGTAACCTCTTTGTATAACGACCTGATGTAAAACTCTTAAGAGTCATACTAAACACTACAATTTGTGGTCATCTAACACAATTAACTACTGAGTGTTCTTGAGTGAAGCACACCATGTTTGCTGGATGGGTAAGGAACACATCTGTCTGAGGTGCAGTCCCATATTTGCCCATTTGGACAAAGCCTGCTGGAGTCCTCGGAACCGGAGGTGTGCAGAACAGGGTTGCACCTACAAAGAACCACAGCTGCCAGTCACACACCCCCAGTGCAATATCAAATGCTCCCACACTGCAGGCAAGGCTGATACCCAACTTCTGTTGAATCGAAAGACGCAGAACATCATTGACTTCTAGGAACAATTAATTGCCCTTTAATGATGCTCTGGGGTCAGACTGACCCCAAACACGGGATAG
>JAODKL010000079.1:1500632-1516231 GCA_026780765.1 Petrocephalus schoutedeni
CACAGTGAAAAACTTTGCTTCTGTCATTATTATTGTAGCATGGAGACTGCGTCATTATGGTTATTTGGGGGGGGCATATCCCCGCCGTCCCCCCCGGGATTTACGCCCATGTGTGTGTGTGTGTGTGTGTGTGTGTGCGTGTGTGTGTGTGTAGACACTCTGAAGATTTACGGCATATATAGCACAGTTTTCACAAATCCACCAGTCTACAAGCAGTTAACGATAATCATTTACTTAATACAGACTCCATTGGTTTGGTATTCCTTGCATCTGTGTGCAATATTGAACTGTAACCGAGACTTGGCATCCATGCTAAGCCTTTTCACTACTTATGAAGCGGGTCTGGCTCAGTGCCCAGCCACACGTTCTTGTAAACAGCAGGTAGAAAGTTTGCATCTGTCTTGAGCAAAGGCATTACAAGGGACAAACCTTACTCAGTTTGGAACCTGCACATGTTACTCCTGCTCCCGTATGGATGGAGGAGCTGGCACTGTGCTGTTAGTGCCTATCCAGAGCATGGACACATCTGCTCCACACAACAAAACAGCATCCAGCTCTATCAGCGGCTGAAAACAGGGCTTGCCATGACTCGATTCCAAACTATTCCGTTTACTCACATAAGAGATGCTAGGATAAAGTCCTCGGCCAGTTGCACACGATGAGGGCCGGAAAGGAGTGTGGAAGCTGAGTGGGTTTAATGATGAGACTGGCAGAGAGTGCAGTGTTAATAGGGGGGTAATCACCAAGTGGTTAATGAGCTGCAGATGTGCACGGGAGCTCTGATGCCAGACCTTCACAAAAGGCAGCGTGCGCAGTGTCAGTGTCACGTGCTGGCTGCCCCCCGCCATGACTGTACAGTGGCCCACCACTGCATTTGTCATATTAGGTGTCAAAAAAAAAAAACTCCATCCCCCAGGGAGCTCTGTTTGCAACAACATCATGGCCTAAAAGTGACTGAGGTGCGGCTTCCTTGCATATGCATGGGGGTGCCCCTGCAGGTCGGGCACTGCAGGCATGGCCTTGAACATGGGAAAATCTGACATGAGAACACTGCCTCCCCCAGATCGGACACGCGGCTAAACAGCTGCCCAGTAAATGTGTCCAAACTAGAGCAGTTTCTCTTCCCTGGAGACGGACCGCGTGCGAGACGAGCGCGGTGCAGACTGAGGGAAAAGCGGGGCGGCTTGCGCTCGGGGGCAGGGCAGGATGTCGTGAGATGTTCAGCTGGCCTGTTCTACTCTTCCCGGCCCATACGATTCTTTCAACATGCAAGGGTGATGCCGCCTGCTTCCACTTTAACCAGACAAAGAACGAGGGGGGAGATTCTGACGATGGAAAACAAGGGAGTTTCTCATTTGTAGCTTAGTGTAGGAGGAGGTTGAGAAGCACATTAATGAGACCGAGGGAGAGACAGCATGCAGTCGAACATCTATGGACTCGAAAAACATCGTCCCAGTCGATCCCCGGAGCCGGACTTCCTGTCCATCAGCTTAGGCACTTCCTGTTTCGGAGAAATTCGCCACCCCCTCCCTGACACTGGGTACCCTTTACATCAATGGGCATCGCTCATGCATGCACCACAAAGACCTGCATACCCATAATACTCTGTTGTGGGTGGCGTATTGTCCCCAGTAATGCAACCTGCTTGTACTACATACATCCATATATCCATCTGCCGCCCAAGTATCCAAATCAAAGGGTCCCTGCATTACACTCTGTGGGAATATTTGCATTGACATTTGACTGTTGATTAGTAGTTTTCTCAGTGCTGTCATTTTAGGTATGTTTTGTTTTCACATCAACAAAATGTTGAATATTTACAGTAATCTATGCAGATATTTGTCACTAAAGGTTAGTGTAACCTTTTAACCTGAATCTGCCGACCAGTTAATACTGGGCTTGGGTTGCAGTTTAGTGTTACTTTTCCATATTAGCACAGTGGCATTTGATCTATAACATTCCTCTGATATCTATGAAACCTGGGAGTACAAATAGCTCATTAAGAAGACACACAGAGCCATATTCCTGCTCGCCAGGCATCGGCAAACAGCAAAGATTACTTACCCTCTGAGAGCCGCGGAGCTCCCCTGTCCGTGCCAACCTCACATACATGAGCAGCAGACTCACCGCCAAGACCACGGCGTGTGTCTTCATCGTTCCTGGAGTGGTCTGGGCTGGGACCAGCTAGAGGGGCAGTTACATAGCCACTAAGAGGGGGAGGGGGGGTGTGGGCGGGGGGAGAGGGGCTAGAGGCCCCAAATGAGCATGTAAAGCTCCTTGGGTGCATGTAACTTGGGGTACATGCCAGCCTGTGGGTGTGGACCCATTTGACGGGAATCGGTGCCACTGGGAGATGGCATAGATACTCATGGAACATGGCCAAACAAGACTCAAGACGTCCGGCCAGCGGTGTGATTTTCAGGTCCAAGGCCAGTTTATAAGAGCAAGCCAGAGAGCATCCTAGTACATGCATCATAGCTACATTCAGTCAGTTTCAGAGGACTAAGGACAGTGCTTCTGGCATCCAAAGCACCAGGAACAGCCAGATAGGACCCCCCCGTGGCCAAAGGCTTCTCTCACCACCCCTTAGTCACTGGATCCACCATCTCTGTTCTCGCAGCCTCAGCTCATGAGGAACCGCAGAGGAACATGTGGTGTAAATGAGATCCAGACTTCCCAAAGCGGGCCTGGGCTCCCCCACCTCTGACCCGCCCAAACTGGGCGAAGTGTTTAGCCATTGGGAGAAGGGAGGCAGAAACAGGCTGATTTGCTGTTGGGGACGCCGCAGCTCATTGGCTGAATGTCTAATGAAACATAGGTCTATGGCTACTTTAATGGGTTACTTACTATGCAGACACAGAGATTATTACATGGGAGGCACGATTTATTCAATTACAGCATTTATCCTTCACAATGTCCTACTCCAAGGTCCAAAGGAAGTGTGTAGCTACAGAGCTGATCTAACACCATATATTGGACAACGCATTACAAAAGACACGAGAATTCAACAGTAGAACAGCTGTACGTAATAATTCCTTTAAAAATAGTGCTTTCATATATTTTCTTTCTACAATAATTATAGACAAATTATATTATAAAATAGATTACACCACAGTTCATTTATTTGTATGTAAAGATATAATAAGCCAAATGTATCAACCCTATGGTTAAGCTCCAGAATTAACAGTACGTTAATATGGAGCTGAGACTGATGTTCAAGGCCACACGCAGTCTTCCACTCTTAACCCCTATCCCGTGTTTGGGGTCAATCTGACCCCAGAGCATCATTAAACGGTAGGCAAATTTCACACGGGGAAATTATCACAGGAAAAGGGTTAAACATGGCTATGAAGAAACTAAACCTAGTAAGAATGCGTGGCTTTGATGAATTCTGAGTGGATTCAGATATCCCGTATTTTTGATCGCCACTCTTTTGCCGCCTCAAACCCATTGGTCCCAGAACGAAAGTCCTGGATTGCTTGACTGATTTCCTCTTCTGTATTCATAACAAAAGGACCTAAAGGAAGCCAAAATAATCACATTGATTAGCTCCTATAACCAAACCAAATGTATCAATAAAAATTCGGGTATACAGTTTTAGTTCAAACTTCACAGTACTGTACAGCTTTTTAATACAATACTAACTGCACTCAGCCGTTCTGGTGAGTAAAAACAAATGCTACTCTACCATGTTGAACAATTGGTTCGTTGATTGGTTCTCCAGCAATCAGCACAAAGTGGGAAAGTTCAGATCCCTGAAATATTAAAAGTAAAAAAAAATGGAAATGTACAAAAAACAGCCTGACAAAGTTGTGCAGTGAAGAAAATTAAATGTAGTAAAACCTAATGCAATTGGGTGCCCATTATGCCATGCTACACATCACTTGTACCTTATTTTCAACGACGACACAGTCACCGTCATCCAACACCGCTGTGTGATGTGCGTCTATTTTCCTCTGATCCACATCGGGACCTTCAGAGGAAATGGATAAAACTGACGTTAAACAAGCCCACGGTATTCTTAGCCTCAGGGATGTTCAGCTGGCCCAGGAAGGCCATGGACTGGCGTTTGCTGCTAATGAGGGGACGTGTAACATCAATGGGCCTCTCTGCTCTCTCACTTCAAAGCCACGCAATCAGAACGCGGTGAGAGATTTCCTATTTACCTGATTATTTTCCCTTTTAATGGCCTGTACACCTTATGGTGGCTCAACTAGTGGGCTGGTTCACATTACGCTTACCTACCCACATGGAGGCATCCAGACAGAGTGTAGATGAATGATGTCCACCCTAGGAAGAAAAAAAAAATCTAAATAAATAAACCATTAAACTGCTGGCAAATTCTCCAAAAATACATTATTGACCATAAAAAGCAACACAGAATGTCTAAACCTGACTTACATTACGTTTATTGACTTTAAAGCCCTCTGATTGTCAGAAGGCCAACTGATTCATTTTGTTCTGCGATTGGTACAAATCTCAAATTCAGATTTTGATGTTTGTTTTTTTAATCTTTCATGGCATATCAAGCCCACTCATCAAAGGTATTGACATCATTTAAACATATGATGCGAGCTCCTAACAATGTAGGGCACCATTCAGCATTTCTCAAGTAACTGACACTTTCCAGAACGCAACATTAATTCCGTTAATCGTTACGAGCACCATGGCAGCACCAGTAACGAGATCCCAGTGAGCTCTCCGGAACAATGGGCCTTTGACAGAACCATGACTGCGAGGCACCCTGTCAGAGGTCAGAGGTGACGTCCTCCGGTCTCGAGAAAATGTTAAGGGACAGATTCCGAGCCTCTGCTGAGGGTCCGGAAGGTTTGCACACCTTGTTTTTACATTTGAAAGCTGAAGACAGATTTGGAACACTTTATAATAAGCATAAAAATCTGGATCTTATTTTAATAGACTTCACATGCGTGCTGCAGATTTCTGTCTGACTGTTTATAGTAATAAGGTACCGTGATACCTGATACTGATGCACTTTTAAAACATGTGGCTTTTTATTATTCATAATTCGTTCCTCTAATGACATGTTTAATTCACCTGCCTGTAGCTGATGGGGCCAGCCTCTGCTTTCTGGCTACAGACTGCGAGCCCTTGACCACAGCCATACTTGGGGAAAAAAAATATCTTGAAAATGATATTATTTGGACCAAAGTGGATCCAAGACAGATACTAATGTTTCCATTACAGTTAATGTGTAAGGTATATTTTAACACATTTTTAATGATAATAAAAATAAAGGCTGATTCTGCTCTCACCTGATGGTACTGCTTGCATGTGCTTTGCTCCCGACTTGAGTTTAAAGTCCAGATAAGTTGTTGGGGTTCTTGTGTAGATTTTTGACTACAAGACAGGAAATATTGTGCGGGAATATGAGGAGATAAACACAGACATTAGGTACTGCCTGGTGCTATTTATCTGACTGGAAGACATCCGTATCCAAATGAGCTTCAAATGCTTCCAGTTTCCAGTTTCTGCTTTTCTCTCCAATTAATACGGCAGGAAATTTGCAAGAGGTTACCTCAATCTCACATTCGTGAGTAAAAATGTAAACAGAAAACAGAACAAGACTGAATATTGTAAATTTAGATGCAGAAAAGCCCACTTGATTATTTTCACTGAAGTTAATGGTTCTGAGCCAGAGTTTTTAATTTGGACCATTTTCTCAGTGACGCACAGAGCCATTAGCCGGCACACTACACGGTTTTACAACCTCCATGGGACGGGAAAGGTGCCATTCAAACGCTGCAAATAAGGAGGAGTGTTATTCTTAAGGACTAACCCAATAATCTAAACAATCCCCTCATTGAAACATTGGATGGCTGGCATGGATGGCTGTACCACCTCATTCAGCCCTGTGGATCACGCTTACGGGTCACCACAAAAAGCCTCTACCGGTACTACTGGCTGTACGAAATCTGACCCCAGCCTAAATCACAGTCAGTGCATGTGAGAGCCCGGTCCCGCTAATGGCCTTTCGGGCATTACGGCGATCACACTGCGAGGGCCCCGACATGGAAATCCCTCCCCCGCGGTGCCTGGGAAAGGGGAATCAGGGTGTCTGGCCTGCATTAACCCTGCCAATTGCATTAAACTTCTCCCGCCCCACACAAGCCCAACAGGAAGACGCATTAGCATTTAAACCATTAAAAGCACATTTCCACATAAATCTGTTTCCCATTTCCTGGCCGGGCCCTGAGCAGACTGGGACGAGGACACTTCTATCTATTCAGATAACAGATCGCGCCCGGCCTGCTGTGCGAGCCCCAGGTCTGCAGGAGAGGAGCATTGAAGTGGCTGCCGGGCTTTTTACTCTGAAAGCATAAATCGTGCTTGGTGCCACTTACGCTGGATGCAAACTGCAGAGGAATCGAGCGTCATTTATTAACGCTGACTATGTGACTTCCTCTTGATCGCAGAACGGTAGTTTTATCATGCTGAATGATGCCAGTACCCACATGGCAGCTCGCAGGCCCACAGCATGATTAAACATTTGCAGTCAAGCAAGCAATCTTTAACAACCTCACTAAAAGTCCAGATATATATAGAGTACAAGCAAAAATGTGTCAAATTCAAAGCTTAATTTCACTTCGAACAAGTACCGAATAACAAGTAACAGGTTTAAGTTAACAGTCCAGAAAGTTACAAGCCTCTGTTTGGTATAAAATGGAAAATTATAACTTTAATAAAGAGAAGAAATATTAGTTACAAAACAGCACAAGAACAAAGTCCCAGGCTTGCCAGTGTCTCAACTCCGCATATTTTGAAGCGACTTCCCTGAAGGAATTGCTTACTTACTTTCCCAAAAGTGGCTTTTGGTGAGTGAAAGACCTTGTTTTGATGCTAACACCATCTGACCGTTTAATACACAAACAGTCTCAGCTAGAACTAATCAAGAACATATTTTACAATATACAGACTGAAAAGGCAGATCATTTCTCAGCGAATGTAGTTGATACAGTTTTTACATGAACATGACAGTTTTGCTTAATCTTCCCATCTCACCTCGCACACACTTATGATGAGGCATTCTGGACTTCCCCCATCTCCAAATGCGAAGACGGCCCAATCTGCGAGGGCCTTACCTTGACTCCCAGGCCCTCCCCAGAGATGACTGCCACAGTAACTCCTCCCTGGCTGGGTTTGGGAACGTCCCTGCTCTTAAGCTCCTGGTACTGTGGTGCCACCATCTTGTCAGCTGCTCTCAGGTTCACCCACAGCTGGAGGCCATGCAAGGGCTCGTCGGACACGGGCATCTCCGCGTGGACCACCCCACGGCCCGCCGTCATCCACTGCCCACACGGACAGACCCTTGTGTTACCGTCAGGCGTCATTGGTCAGCAAGTAATGTGGTAGCATGTGACCGCCACACATGACATGGTCGCTGACAGTCAAAATGAACTCAACATCACATCACAGTTGAAACTCATCATTTATTATACTGTGCCAAATGAAAACTCGATCTGCTGGCCAGGTTTAATAATAAATTTAAAATGTATTAGGGGCCATATAAAAACATCTTCAATACCTCTTAGAGTAGAGTAGCTACCATCATACTTCCCATTCATGGGAGCATCCGATATTGTAAATTAAAATGCTGTGTCCTGATGTCTCCTGTATTTTTGGACTCTCCCCTTCCTCACCCACTCAGCAAAGTTTCCTTTTGAAAAAGGTGCCACTGCTTCCAAATAGCGAACAAGTCGATGGAATTAATAGGCTGCGGAAAACTTCACTGTCCAATGCAATAATCACCATTATTTTAGCAATTCGGTCTTTAGCTCTGGTGCTGCAAACTTTTAGTAGTGATAAAGTGTCAAATTCGGCCAAGATACCGATATCTTCATTTTTTGTAACAAATATCAGATGAAACCGATGTGTGAACTGATGTATCGTGCTTCTCTACAGACACCCTGTCTTCTTACATGGTGCTTGCAGTGAGGCCATTTTATTAGCCAGCTACTATAAAACACTATTACATGCATTACATGTCAGCAATTCTGCAGTGTCATGAAACATGTTACTTTTAGTGTTCCAGGCCATGTTGGTGTCTTAAATTTGTGTACCAGGGAAATAAAATTGAAAACTAAATCTGTTAATCATATGCATTCTTTTTCCGTCCTGTGTGCACTCAGACATCACCTGCAAATCTCCTGGGCTGAGCGTTCCACTGTGACCACAGCTGTCCTCGTGAGCAGAAAGGCCCTGTAAGAGGTAGGTCACCTGCAGGAGGATACAGAGGTTCTACACTTTTTAATGGTGGCTGCGTAAAACATCTGAATGTTCATGCTGTTAAAAACCAGTATTTAAACATTTAACCATTAAGTTTCATAGAATGATCCCCAGACACATATTATATAAAACATTAGTAAATAGTAGTTTAGTTGTTCATTAAAATAACTAGCTACTGAAAAGCTGGAACAGTCCAGTTTATTGGACCTAATTACATGACAGTCAGCTGGTCTGAAATTTGTCAACTCCCTGTATTTAAGGTTGCTTTCATTTCTGAAATACCTTCCCTTCCCTCAAATATGTAGAAGAAAAATTAAATCATGTGACACTGGACTTGTTTTGCAATACATGGGCAACTGGAAGGGCCACCCTAACAATGAAGCCAAAATTTGCCAAAACCAAAACAAGCCCAAACAATGAAGTGGATGGCCTGAAGGGTTCATGCTAGGCAGGACAGACACTTACGGTTTCAAATCCCCTGTGTGGGTGGTCAGGAAACCCGGCCGGCTTGCTGACTTTAAACTCATCTAACATCAGGAACGGATCCAAGTTTCTCAGCTATAACCAGAGAGAAGCTTTACTAGGCAAAGAGGAATGGAACCATCCAGGAAAAAGGTGACGTGCATATAAGAGGGAAGTCGCAGCGGATGTGGGCAGCGCAGGTTTCGGTAGGGGGCGCCTGTGAGCCAGGAGCCCTCACCTCCCTCCGGCCGATGCTCCGGCGCACTCGGGCCCCGACACCCTCCGCCTGCTCCACGCTCAGCAGAATCGTCGCCACTCTTCTCGCCTTCATAACGCTGCTCTTTCTGGTGAACATGCAATTTAAAACATGGGAGTTTATACTGCGCAGAAGTATATCGTGTTTTATGGTTATATCGTGTACTGACTAATTTAACTGACTAACAATGAAATTTGCAATCTGATAATTGTAACCTTTCTGTAAGATTACTATAGTTTTAGCAAAAAGCAATAGCGTTGCCATCCATTATTACGAATATTACCACGAATATTACTCACCTTAGTGCCACTAAATGTTAAAAACAGGCATTACAGCAGAGGGAATTTGATTAAATAAATAAACATACAACTCACTGTCTAATTAGCTCCTTAGTTACTGTTTAATCGCATGTGACACGTACAGGTGCCAGGATGTGGCCAAACCGGACTGTCATGTCCATCATACCTGTTTTGCAATATGATCTCTGTGAGTCATGCAGATTTCCCCCTGGATCGAGTTACTTAGGCTGCTGCAGACAGACAACGCGAAAGGCTGCAAGCTGCATGGAGTATTCAGCGTGGCGTGTATGGAAATGCAGAGACCAGCCTCGCAGGGCTGCGGCGGCGTCTTTGGCGCTTCTCACATACGCGGCAGGACGCGTCCCCAAGCGACACTGTGGCCGCCGTGCGCCGAGCAGGCCGTCTGCGCATGCGCGGAAACCTGCTTCGGGAGCGCCTTATTTCTGACGATTAACGCGTCACCGACACCGAGTTTACGGGCCTATCGACGATGGAAACAAAGGCTTTCGGTTATGATGAAATAAACGTGTATAATCACAAGAATAGCAGCTATTAACGTGTGTTTAATAAATTGCAATAGATGGCAGTGACCTAATATGACTTCTGGCAGGGTTTCTGAGAACGCTCAGATAATCGTTTGCCAAGTCGTTCGACTCAACATCTGCTTGTTTCTAGGTTTTAATTAGAAAAGAACAATTTCCCTCTCGCCAAAGTCTGTAAAAAAAAAAGTAAAAACTGTTAAAAATCTTTGTTCTGTCTCGTGACCTACTTTATTTAACCGTGATGCCCTTGAACAGCTCAGGGTTGCTATGAGAATATACTTTATTAATGAGGAGTGGTGCTGGGGCAGCCGGGAAAAAAACACATACATACTTTTATCATTTCACTTTTTTTGTGATAAGTTTTAATCAAAAACATAAACAAATGAAAGTGCACTAATGATGCATTTTTTCACTTGTGAAAAAGCTGCAATAAGTTAAATCACGCCAATAAGGGCGGTACAGTACTGGCCCTGCTGTGCCTTCTCACACCGCTGTGCAAAATAGGACCCTGCAGCACCTGGAGGGCAAAATATTGTACTATCAGGTAAAACGGACGCTCACAGTCCCACTAGAGATTCTCCGAAATGCACAGCCGTTCCTCCAGATTCCGAAACACAGGAAAGTAAGTTAAAGACTTCATTCAGGCAAGACTATTATCTTAAAATTAAGTATTAATCTATAAGCAGGCAGTCCTGATTTCTGTGCAGTTTGCAGCCAGTTGTCAGCCAAACCCTGTTGCCTTTCCAGTGTTGTTCAGAGGATGTTTCCAAACTTGGTTTCAGTAGCTCCACTTTGCTACTGAGATCATTGAAAAATGCTTAATTCCATCCATCCACAGCTTCTCTTTCTACTAACCTAATCGCAATCTTCAGTGCATTTTACTGTTTTTTGTGACAAGGTGACTTAACTTAGTTGGCTGAAGGTCTGTTTACAGGGTAATAATTTTGGCTCAGAAATGAATAAAAAGTGTCCAGGGATGTGTGACCTTAATAATCTAAGGCAGGGTTTCCCAACCCGGTCCTCAGGGACCCACAGCTAATCCATGATTTTGCTCCCTCCCAGCTAGCAAAAATGTGGCCTGTCTGGCAGGGAGTTTGGAGGAAGCAAAAACATGACTGACTGTAGCTTCCCAAGGACCTGGTTAGGAAACACTGACCTGAGGGAGTCATTTTATTGAAGATAAATAGGTAAATGAATGATTTCCGAATAATTGAAAATGCAAACAAAACCTAAGCCCCAATTCTGGGGCTTGCTCTGTTCATTAATACAGTACCTCCCTTAGCAAGTAGGGAATGGAAGGTAAAGTCTCTCCCTGTCAGAGACGTTACACAATAAAAGCTTTATTTATTCCTGTCATGCCCCCATCCCCCTATGCTGACAGCAAAGCAGCCCTCAGATCTCGGGTGGGCGATTCCTCTGCACTCAGTCCCCCTTCATACTATCCACAAACCACCCTTGATATGTTCTTAATGGGTTTATCCAGTTTTCCTTGTTAGAAAACGACAAAAGGACAATCTATTAACACGCTGTTGTGTACACCAATAAATTTTAACTGCTCATAAATGTTCAATAAACCAATCAGCTGTAATAAACATGAATAGGCCATCTACACTGAACATATAGCTATTTGCTGTGTTTATGTGCACTTTGGTTGGGAATGACATAACCTTAGGGACAGCACGCCTCGACTTCAGCTATTTTACCAGAAAAAAAAACAGCTGTCAACTTCTGGATTTAAGACTTTAACATTTTAAATGGCAAGAACAGATGTTTTGAAGTGAGATGGTAGAGGGAAGTGTAAATGTTCAGTTTTTGTGACTGGTACCCTGATCACAGTAACAGTCAGTTTTTCTTATGGGATATTAATCATTTAAATCTAGATGGATGGGAATTATTCCCAAAAGCAAAGGCCATGGCAGAGCAGCCAAGTCATTCAGAAAGAGACACTGGCTGGGAGGAAGCTGGATGGTATAAGCTTAGGTAATATATGCAGGATAGTTATGTAAGATGATAAACAATCCATCCATTAATCATACACATAAACGATCAGACACATAAATCTGCGGTCCCCTGGAAGGAGCGCATTGGGGACCTGGGGGGTGATGGGGTCCCCTTGCCAGACCCCTTGGCCTTGGCCAGCGGCTTACAAAGGCCTCGCTCTTTGTTCAGCTGCGACCGGTTTGCCAGGCTGCCCACATTAACGCCGCCCTCTCTGCATGGGTGTAATGCTCCCTCTCAGCCTGTACGTTCACAATAATCACTCAAATAATCACTCACCAAACAGTCTTTGTCATTTACACTTCCCATGTCTTCCCATGTCATTATGCCCCAGAATATAAATGTTTTTGTTCCTTACATCATACACAGTGCTGTAATACTGAACCCAAGTGCGGAAATTAGAACAATATGTCTTTCCTTTGATTATAATATGATTCTTTTACTGATTTGTTTATTTTGGTAAAAATATTTCTTCTAAGAGTCACTCACTTGGGAAATGTACTACACAATCACTCGCTGGAACTGAAAACTTGGGGGATGGGCAGTTGTTTCCAACAAGGACCAGAAGGTTCTTTGTATGCCTCAGAAAGTTACATCACCTGAACTTCAAAGATTTACATAATTCATTTTCCTATTAGCAGCTAGTAACATGTCTCTGAAACATATGTGATGTTTACTATCCTGAAGCCTTTATTTAAGCAAGTGCTACAATGAAAACACATAGTTTCCCGGGGTAAGATTTTAAAGTGTGTGGTGGTGGGATTATTGTCTGTCCTCTGTTACTGTTTGCTTTAACCTGCTTCCTATTGATCCAGTCTGGCAGTGCGTGGTAACCTCTCCCACCATGACACTGTGGGTGAAGCGCCCGGGGGGGGGGGGGGGGGGGGGTTTCTGTGATCTTGTGGCTACTTAAGCTGCACGTGGCCTTCTAGCAAGCTCTCCGCCATGAATGAATGAATGTTACATTTATGTAGCACTTTTCAAGACACCAAAAGTACATCCCAGGAGCAGTGGGGAGCCACTTCAGCCACCAGCACTGTGTGGCCCCCGCCTGGGTGATGCGATGGCAGCCATCCTGATAGGGCCACAGTGGGTAATTTTAGCCAGGACATCGGGGCACCACCCCTTCTCTTTCAAAAGATGCCCAGGGATTGTACATGATCACAGAGTGTCAGGGCCTTGGTTTTACAGCTCATCTGAAGGATGGACGACGACAGCCACCCAGGGTGTGACTTTGGCTGTCTGGGCCCATGTGAGAGCCATTGCCATGACAACCCTACTCGCCCCAATGCTTTCCCCAACATGCCGGAACGTTTGACAGAACAACAACCCTCTGGGGACGCTTCACTACCCCAACCCCCAGGGCCCTGTTAGCAGCAGATCTGTCCTGTCCACACTTCCCCTTAATCGCTGCTTTTTCAGCCTGTACCACCACACCTGCATGGAACAGAGCTGCCATTTACTAACCACAGTGATTTCAGTTCATGTTGAAGTGGCATCAGTATGACAGTGCACTGCATATTAGAAGAGCCTCGCTATTTATGTTTACCTTTAATGTTTCGATGCTGAATATTAAAATCATTATTGAAATGCGGCTGCCAGCATCTGTAACGTAATCAGACATTCTGCACACCTTCCAGCTGCAGACACTTTCACACAGATACATCCAGTCAATTATAAGCAGGTAGCAAAGAGCTGAAATTAGGGACCCTCACCTGACCCCGCCCCTCTCCGGACTCTGACGGTCAGCATGTAGGGACCCTCACCTGACCCCGCCCCTCTCCGTACTCTGAAGGTCAGCGTGTAATACGAATTCTTGACGATGTTAAGTAGCTTGACCCTTACATCATAATGTCCACTTTCTAAGTGTCTCTCTGCCCAGACTCCCAAAGTTCCATCATCGGTGAAATCGATGTAGAGTCGGCAGTTTCACCGGGCTGATTGCGAAGGCCGCATGCACAGCGTAGGAGTCTGGTCGGTGCAGGGCCTGTGTCTGCCAATCACAGCTTGCTGCTCCTGTAGGATAGCTGGCAAGTGAGCTGTCTAAAAGCAGTGTTATCTTGCAATATATTTAGCTGAACTATCATAGAATTATTAAGCTTTTATTGAGATAGTCACATTAAGGTTTTCAGTCATGACAGTAGGTAATAAAACACTATCTAGCTGGGCTCGGACGCGGATAGGTCTATGCAAATATTCAGGCAGGGTGAGAAGAAAGCGTCCATTGTGAACATGCAAGTTTATCATTAATCTGAGAAACAAACAGGTGTCAGTTCCAAGCTCGACATGTAGCATTGGGCCAGGGGGTGGGATGTGTCTCTGATAGGCGCCTCCTTCCTGATCTCATCGGCAGGGTGGTGGGCCAGAGTCATGCTTCAGTGACCATCGAAACGTCTGGAGCCTGGGGCTTTTTTTGGCTTCCGCCAGATGTGATATATTCAAGATTTTTCACCAGAAATGTAAGAAGAGCTTAGATGAATGAATGAATTATAGAGAAAAGTTGGCAAGCAGTAGTGATTCAGTAGTTTTCCAGCACAGTCGCATTTTATTGGGATGGCTGAGATGGAGCCCAGTGTTATCAAGGCAGAGGTCCTGATGAAAATGTCTCAACAGAAGAAAAGAATCTCTCCAAGGAATTACAAATATCGGCTCTTTGAACTCACTGCCAACTGCATCAGCTACTACGAATGTGATAAGGGGGTGAGTCTTTAACATTTGTGTCAGATGCCAATGCATAAAAGAGGTACAAAAAAAAACAAAAAGATGAATTTTAAATAGTACATGCATTAATTATTCAGGGGAATGCCCAAGAATCCTGCAAAAATGTGGATATGGACAAAATGCACACAGAAAGGTTAATGTTCCTCATCTCACTATGTACATCTGAATAAAACGTCTATATATTTTGTAATTATCACTGGATAATTTCCTTTATCTACTTCAGTTTTATATCTGACTTTGTGAACCTCAGGGTTTGTATCGGAATGATACAAAATTCCACCAAATTGTACTTTGCTGGCTTTCTTGGGACATTGTTAAGTGAAGTTGTCACATAAGAGGGCAAGATGTGCCAGGGTGGGCGGAGACTGGAAGATGTTTAGAGAAATTTGGTAAGAAAACATAATATGAATAAATGTTCTGATTCATTTTGTGAAAGGGAATAAGTAAAAGTAAAACGTAAAAGAAAGTCAAACTATGATGTTTGAGGTTTGAGGTTATGAGGTTTGATGACACAGCTGTCACTGCGAGCCGCACTGCATCACCTCGCCAGTGCACTCCTCTAGTTCACTTAACCTGTTATAACCTGTTGGGCACCTGTTATAGCTGCTAAGGGCAGACTGACTCCATACTGATGCCTATGGATTTAGAATGGGACGCCATAAAATGTGCGGTAGGGGTAATGGCCGGGTGTCCCCATAGTGTATATCCAGTGGGGTCCATCCCTCACGATCAGCACGCAGCAGTGACGGCCGCCTCGCACAGCTGCCCAGCGGGGTGTCAGCTGGTCCACTCAGCAGCAAACATCTGGGGGCAGCGCTCGCTTTCTAACCCACCCATGTCATTGCCTAGAAAAAAGGATCCAAGAAAGGCAGTGTGCCGATGGACAGCATCTGCTGTGTGCAGTCAGTGCAGACTGAGGGGGACGCTCCTCTCCAGAGACAGCACCCCTTTCAGGTACACAGAGCAGGTTTGGGCACCACGTCACTCCACCTAACCCCTGTCCCGTGTTTGGGGTCAGTCTGACCCCAGAGCATCATTAACCCCTACCCCGTGTTTGGGGTCAGTCTGACCCCAGAG
>JAODKL010000079.1:1638484-1649074 GCA_026780765.1 Petrocephalus schoutedeni
CCGCGAGCCCCGACGCCCACTGGCGCGCGAGCCCCGACGCCCACTGGCGCGCGAGCCCCGACCCCCACTGCCGCGCGAGCCCCGACCCCCACTGGCGCGCGAGCCCCGACCCCCACTGCCGCTGGCCTGGCGACAGCCATCGGCTGCCCGGGTGCCGGCAGCCACCTTATGTAATAGCATGACAGCACTAGTGTTAGCTGTGGCGGAGATGAGGAAGCAGGTGGTGCGTTAGTGGTCCTTCTGCCATCATAGCTGTGAGGGTGCATCATTTAACGGACTCATCGGCAGCCCTGAAGTGTGGAGAGTGCTTTCGGGAGGCCAGAGACACCTTCTGCTGCTGGGGCAAAGACACGGCGGGAAGGCGGCTGGGGGAGGGGGGGCCTGGGTGCCTCCCGGCCCTGGGAACAACGGCCTCCTCGAGTTGGGAGGTTGCTGGGGCGTGACCCTCCGCAAATGTGAGTCACACTCCTGCATTCCAGCCCTGATTGGCACCTTGAGGTAGAAGATCCAAGCAGACATTAGGAAATGCCACTTGCGAAATAAGCTATTTATCCGCGTCTTCTTAAGAAGGGAATTCAGCAGAGGGGATGGGTGTCTGGGGCACAATGTAGCAAACGTCTCCTGTCAATTTGCAGCCTAACAAGAGGACATTTTTATTTGTCAGGATTTTGCCTAAGCTGGTCTGTAGCCCCATAATGCGTTGGTACATCAGTCATAAAAACACACAGCAACCTGGTGTCTGTAGTATAAACAGTGTCACAAAGATCTAGAGGGTTATTAAAACTATAGTTAACACTGAAATTATACTATAACAGTTATTCCAAAATACAGCAACTCATGCCACGGCAGTTGGCTTATAGCATTATGTTTCCTTATATCATTATATGGTGAGATGAAATTGTCCTGAAATGAAATGCACTCACACGTAAAGGCTACGGCCTAGGAAATATACAGCTTGTCTTTTCAGTCACTGATTAACGTCCAGCACATTACCGGGGCAGTAATGTACAGCTGCTGTGTACAATGTTCACACACTGGAATGTCAGAAGGTTAAATTACAGGAGCTTCTATCAGTCTTTATTATATATAGGCACATCTGCTTGGCACACGCACACAGCATGGTGGCTTATATTGAAATGTCTTGCTTTGATTTCAATATTTTTTACAGACCTCTTGTAAGAAGTCACTTGCCCAGCGAAGTCTCTGCAGATGTAGCCCAGCACACGCTGGGGTGCCAGTCTGCTGCATGCACAGCCACACCTGATGGAAGATGGAAAGATGGAAGATGGAAACTGTTTGTGGGTTTATGGCATGGCGGAGCTGGCCTCTGGTCCTCGCCAAACCTCGTGCTCTGTCACCTGCGGGGTCACTCCAGGGTCCTCCGGCCCACACCCTCAGCTCTGGCCTCCAGAGACCACCCAGCCACTCTGATCTCGAGCAGGGTTGGGCACCCACGCGGCAACGCCCACCATGTTTTCCTACGGGGCATTATGTGGGCCAGCTCAAAAGAAGGCAGGACTTGGTTAATGTACTTTAGATAATGGGACAGACCCGGGTCCCGTGGAGGAAGTGGTGCAATCATTAACTGCTAGCAACACAGCGCGCCACACAAGTGCCCCGGTATGCAGCCTGGGGGGGGACAACAAAGGCGTCCAGAACGTGCACGTAAATTACTGGCCCCTTGTCACATTCCCACCCTCTCGGCCCATTAAATCCCGAGGGGGGGGGCCCTGGGAACCGGTTTCAGTGGACGTCTACCCCTCTGCCCACCCTCCCCAAGCCCAAACACGCAGGCGAGCCCCAGCAGGACTCCGGCATTCGTGGCACAAGCAGAAGGTCAGGGAGGAAGGGCTGAGGGAGAAGCAGATTCTGATGATGATGGCACAGTGGAGACTGTAACCCTGCAAGTGGGGGTGATGGAAGGGAAGATGGCCGCCAGCATAGGGATGGCATTCCAGCCTAGGACCCCCCCCCCGCCAACGAGAGACAAGGTGGACGGCCTTTGCATTCCTGCGCAGTTGCACAAATGACACTTGACCCTTGACCAACGCAACCCATAAGACTAGCTGCTGTCTGTCTGTCACAAGCAGCCAGGAGGCCACCTTCTCTGCTTTGTAGATGACACTTTTCAACCTGGACTTAATGATGATGCTCTGGGGTAGCGTAAAACAGTGTGGTGTTTCAGACGGATAGTGCTACCTCGGTGTTGTGTTGTAGGGAACAGAGACTTACAAAATGTATGAATATTGCCCCCTGTAATTTGCAGCCATGGTCTGCAGGTCAGCATTTCTCTGCTGTGGCATTATCGAGGACGCGAGAAAGCCCAATTTGTCACCAGGGACACGATCGTCTGTAAATGCAGGCCATGGATGAACTTTGACATTCTGTGAGTGCTTTTAAAATGCCTTTGTAATCCCTTGTTTGAGAAGTCTGGAAATGTCTCGTCAATGTCATTCAGCCAGGCTGTGATTAATAAGGCCAGGATCCTTGGAGAATTCCATGAATCACAGGTGACAAATGATTTTATGGGATGGAATGTCAGCTTGAGCAAAATCCATCAGACTGGAGCAACATGGGCAGTGATAATGCAACTGCTGTAGGCAGCAGTTAGATCCACACTGCGGGCTTCTGTTATGGAGCTGGACTCACAAACTTTTTTTAAATTAGGTCAGTTTTAACACCGACTTCTTGGGGGACTGATTTTAGTTACCGCTTACATAATACAATGCTTTTCTGTTGATCCCAGTTGAAACACTTTTGAATGCAGTTTTCAGTACTGAGATTGTTTAATTTTGCCATCAAGTTCTGAATGCGTGTGGTTGAGTCTTCATTTGATCTTGTGAATTTTGCACTGCTGGAAGTGGGGTTAGTGAAGCTTAGAGGTGATCTCTTAGGATTGTTCTGGAGGAAAGAAGGTTCAACCTTCTAAAGACTGACTCACAAATAACCAAAAAACAGCATCTTTAAATAAGCCCTTATGCTCGTCGGAGAGACGAACTCCAAGGAATGCGCGAGCCATTCAGAGAATGAGATAAACCAAGGATGTGAATCAACACGTCCTGTTTACCCTAAATAAGCCTGAACAAACACTCACAGGTCGGAGGCATTCCTGAAATGTGCCGCAGAAGTAGGCTCCCACACACCTGAGCGGGAGGCCCCAGGCCTGAGGAACGCCAGGCACTCCATCTAAGCATCCTAGGTCCGGAATGTTCAGCAATCGCTCACATAAGTGGCTTGTGAAGTTGCCTCATGGAGCCAAGATGGGAGCTTACTCTGGGGTGAGCTTACTCCAAGATGAGCTAAAGACAGTGTCCAGGGTGAGCTTACTCTGGGGTGAGCTTACTCCAGAATGAGCTAAAGACAGTGTCCAGGGTGAGCTTACTCCAGGATGAGCCAAAGACAGTGTCCAGGGTGAGCTTACTCTGGGGTGAGCTTACTCCAAGATGAGCCAAAGACAGTGTCCAGGGTGAGCTTACTCCTGGGTGAGCTAAAGCAGAGAGTTTACCACAGGCGACTCTGACCTGCATCTTTCAGAATCCATAAGTTGGCTTACATAATGAGCACATGCTGTACTGCCCAGTGTTGCTGTCCCTTCTGGCTTGTCCTTCTACAGAGATGAGATGGTTTAGGTTTGGCTCCTTAGGAGTCTGAGAGCTGATATTATCCCGTCTCAGAGGGGAACTCCATCTTGAGTTGGCTTTTCAGTGCTGAAGCCTGAGAGTATTTATAAAGATTTCAGAGAGAGTGATGAGCCTGACATGAGTTGATCCATTCACAAAACCTTCAGAAATCCAAAGTAGCTTGTTGCCTTGGAAACGAGTGGCAACATCCGGCATGCATAACAGATCAACCCAAGATCATTCTGGCCCGTTTCAGTTCCTGGATGCTTTCTGGTTTTTTTTTTCTTTTGTTGCCCACTCGATAAATCTCGCCCACAGCAGAAGGGATGTCAGGATGGGGTGCTGAGCGCCGGAGACGCCGTCACACGTCCTGCGGGTGCGATGGTGGGGCAGAGGGAGTCAGAGGCATCGGAAACTGACAAAGTACTGACAGGTAAAAAAGGGGCCAGATGAAAGGTGCCAATAGCGTGTTTCATATTGATTCATCTTCACACTTCAAAGAAGGGGAAATTATAAGTTAAGCGCCGAATCTCTGTGTGTATTCCCTTCATGGCATGTAACACGTCCTGCAGCCTCATTGCAGGCACTGCACCCCTTACCAATTATTTAATAGGAAAAGATCAAAAAACACAAAGATTTAGCAGAAACGCTTTGGGCGGAGCTGCAGATGAACTCTAATGGACAGACTCAATAACGCAACATTGGCCTGTCCCAGTGAGTTACAAGAAAACAGACAGCCCTGCCAAGTACAGGTGGGCATGTACAAACCAGAAGCCGGCAGCCTGCGGTTTCTAGATGATCAGAGGTGGGCGGCTTGAAATGCCTCATTCTTACCGGATTGCCGCCATAGTATTTGACGCTGGCCACCTACAGCTTGAGACAGTGAACTCCGCCTTCCACTGCGTTCCCGTACGAAGGCCCGTTTCTGCCCGGGGATACACCGAGCGTGAGGGGAGATGCCACATGTGTCCTGGTGTCTGCTGTAATAATGCGCAATTCTGGAATTAAAAGGGGGCGAAAATGGAGGAATGATAACTTGATATGATAAAGCTGCATAAATATAATTTTTTTAAAACTTCATGGTAGTTGAATGCAGGTCAGTGTAGAGTTGGGTGTGGATGTACTGCCACCTGCAGGAACCAAAGGAGTACATATTTAAGTATGAAATATACGGAATGGCACTGGGCCGTGCACCCAATTGCCATGCTTAAGGACAAACAGCGCACCAAAATGATCCAACGAAAAGCAAGCTTTACTTTTAGATTCACTCAAGACAGGTTTTCGTTAACATTTTAAATTACAGCACAGCGCTATAAGGAAAACTGAATCGCATGTATTGTTTTTATTCAGAGAAGACATAACTGAAAACGGTGAAACGGATTAGCCGATTAAAAGTCAATAAGATTTAATAATGGATTATAAACATTCCCTGGACCGGTCCTTATAGACTTCTTAGCCGGTTAACGGCCGGGAAGTGGCTGATCGTCCAAAGTACTCATCACCACTATTCCGGCAGCACTGGTGCTTCTGGCAATGAATACTGATAACGATTAATGATCGGACAGCAATCTCGGTATATCGTGCATCTATACATATCGTTAGTTTGAGCTTCATAAAGACAATATGTAACGCATATTATTATTATTAATAACAACAACAATAATAATGATGATGATGATGATGAATTAATTAATTGCTCAAGAATCGTGAGAGAAAATCGCGGAGTGAAAAAAAATCGCGATTTATATTTTACCCAGAATCGTGCAGATTCGAAGCAGGCAATACTATTATTTATTATTTTTTGTATTGGGTGAGTGACAATGGTCGTGCTGTATCGGAGTAATCGTTTTTGGTTTCAGAAATGTACATGTTAATGTAAAAGCTGCAACAACTTAAAATGTTCAAGGTCCGGAAAGTAACGTGGGCCTACTTAAGTACTGTAACAATATGTTTTTACTTTCAAAGTGGCGCTGGATCCGTCAAAAGTGACACTTACGTTTTTGCTTTACAGCCACCTCTGTCTTGGGCAAACTGGTGCAAAATCTAAGTAGAATTCTTACAGTCCTGATCAGAAATGACGATTCGTTTAAGAGAGCCTCGCTATACCGAATACCACCAGCAGATGGCAGCGATGCCACGTTTGTGTTAGCTTGGGCCGAGGGATGTGCTCAGTGGTGGTCATTGTGTATATTCTTATCTGTCTGGCCATTGGATGATGAGATTCGCAGTCCCACTGGCCTCCTAATTCCAAGTGCTCCTGTATTTGTTATTTGGTCCCCAGGGAAACTCGCTTTGTAGATACTGCATTTCTGGTTCTAGCATTTATCCCAGCAGCTGGTGCCCCGTCTGCCCTCGCACCCTCCCACAGATCTGCATGTGGCATCACGTAGTAATCAGAGGTGCTGTTATGTTGCTATTAAACTGGCAGGTTTCTCTCTGGCCACAGGAGGGCTGGCTGTACACCGTCACCCGGGCTCTCCGCTGCCCTGGCGTCACAGGGGCACTCCTCCAGCTGAAAGCGCGTCTTTGTATTTGCGGGAGATCGAATCGGAAGGTCCACATGCAGCCAGCTCTTTGCTTCCTACCGTCGCCACCTTGGCTGAGCTCAGCAGATGGGAATTCTCTGTCTTCTTTGGACTAACTCCATTTCTCATGAGACAGAAAATGTTACCCTAGGAACCTCTGTGTGCAGGATAATGGACGCCCACCAGGGAGAGTCATTCTGTGCACACAAAAGCCAAGGTTTTATCCATGCTGTGTAGGATTTTCCAGTAATAAAAAGAAGTCATTCCCAGTAAAACTCTCCTTGTTTGGGTTTAAAGCAAAATCTTTCAGATTCAGAAACTGTAAGCTTCACCAGATTGTCCCATTTTTGCCAAAAGGGAAAGTGCCCTTAATTATGCCATAAAAGAGTCATTTATATAAACACTGTTCAATTGTTCTTCCAAAACCCATATACTGAAAAACCATATAGTTGAGCTTAGCAGCCATAAATTGGTAAGAAGTTCTCATGACTGAGCACGTAAAGCTTGGATATTATTTCTGTGTATTATATTTGGGGCAGCTCTCACATGTAGAAGTATATTTGCCTATGTCATAGCGAGGAAGCGGGTGCGAATCCCCAGTGAGTGACGCAGTTTTTGCAGAGGCCCTTTGTATGGCGCAGTGATAAATGAAAAGTGGCTGAGAGGAACCGGGCTTGCAGGCCGCGGGCCGGCCGCATTCGGGGGTGAAGCTGGCCTTTTGATTGGCCGGGGTGTGTGGGAATCAGCCTACCCCGGTCTCAGGATTTGTTCTAAATCTTTTTTCCTGCTTGAGGGTGCTGCGCACTAACAATCTGCGTCCCAGATACTCCGCCCCTTACAGCTGTTTTTGTGGACAAAGAGGACATTGTTGCCCTTAATAAGTCAGGTACACTCCCTGAGTGTTCAGTCCATGGGAGTGGCATTGCAGCCAGGGTACCCACTCGGGGGTGGCTTACCTCCCTGTGCTGAAATCCTCTTCCCGGGGTTTGATCTCCCAGGCCTTGCTCCCTGAAATAGAAGCTCACAACAGTGTCATTACACTTTTGATTTTTTAATTTGGCTTTTGTTATTTAAATTATTTTCAATTTTCATTTGAAATCCAGTTTAGTTTTAGTTAGTTTTTATTGTGGTGTTATTAGTTTTTATTTTAAAGACATATTTCTTTTTATTTTTCCCATATTTTAGTCTCAGTTTAGGTGTTTCTTCAAGGGAAAGCTAGAGAATCCAGCATGAATACACAGAGCACATTATGTAATCAAAATGGACAAAACCCTGTTCCAGGTATTGTCAATGGCCATTTAAGGGCAATATACTGGATTATGTTTCCTGAAATGATTTCCAACAAGCAGGAAAAATGAATAAATCCTTACCCTAACTAAACAGTACTTAGTACAGTAATGGAAAATACTTGACATTTGTTTTAATCTTATTTCGGTTAGTTTTGGAAGCAGTTTTCATAGTTTTTCATAGCTGTAGTCTTTGAATTTTGAGTGTTTTCGTGGTTTCGATATTTATTTCATTTTATGAAATTGCTTTCTTATAGTTTTAGTTTCAGATATCATTAAAGATAATAGCCCTGGCCCACCACAGGAGCTACAATCACAGAAGCACTCCCCCGAATTTGGGTTCCCACGCACATCTGCAGCAGATGTGTTTGCCCACCCCCACCCTCTTCCGAGGGAGGCTCCGGTCCGTGTCACTGTGGCAGCCTGGCATGGCAGGTCGCCTTCGTAATTCTTACAGTCATTCCCCAATGTGTCCATGACACACACAGAGTGCAATCGACACACTTTGCTCAGGTCCTCGGGGCTGAGCTGCCATGAGTGACATTCAAGGGCTCAGAACGCAGAATCACTGCTATCTGAAGCTGTCAGGCGCGTGGTGAAGAGTGATGGTGAGAGGTTGTATATTATTTTAAGATGAGACCACAGCTTATCTCCTACAGCTGAGGTTAAAGCTTCTTTTATTCTGATGGATATTCTGTGTAAGCGTGACATCAACCAGTTTTAAGGGATCATCAGTTTCTCTTAGGTCAGTAGAATTATGGGATGTTCTTTCTCATTTGTGGGTTTGTAGGAGTACTTGGGCTCCGCCTCCTTCTGCGCAGACACCATGCTGTCTCTAATGTTCCCCTCCTAAGGCGACAAGGACTTTTTATCAGCAACTAGACGTAAGGCAGAAATGACGGCCTCTCAGATGTTAGTCTGCATCGTTCTGTGCTTTTACTGAGCCATCGTTAAGCATATGGAGGATGGCACTGTGGTCTGCACATCTGGCCAGATGTTTGATGTTGAGAGACGTGGGGGAGAAGGTGGTCTCCAAGGGAATCAGCCCCACAGAGTAGGCTGAGAAGCTTGTGCCTGTCCTCATTCCCTCCACACGGGTTTTTATACAGCATATAAAACACACTGACCACTAAAGTCCGCTTGTTCAGTTTGGACGTCCCTTTTAACTGCTTGGGCGTTTCTGCTGGATTCCCGCTATCACGCTTGTGGTTCCCCACTTTAAGCTGACCGCCGCAGAGTCGGGTGCATCGCGTGCTTTGCAGTGTGGTCTGGCAGAAACTGCTGGTAGGAGACTTTGAGATAAAAGCAGCCATCAGAGATTTTATGTAGACCTCCTCTTGTTTGCCCGAAAGCTGTCAAAGCCTCACTGTGTCACAGGCAGCCATGTCCTTCCATTAAAACCAAATGGCTACTTTCTTCGTTTGTTGAAATTTCTGTCACTTAATTACCAGACAGTTCAGCTCTGCTGAAAGCAATAAATCTTATACTAAAAGAATTGAGATCGTTATCGATTTTATATTTAATTTTAGATGCTGTCGCTGCACTGTTCTGTAATTTAGAATGATTGAATGTCTGAGACGGTATGCGCGTGTGAGCACACATCTGTGGACCATTACAGCAAGTTCACAGATCCTGTGAGTTCTTCTTTGCTGGAATCCAAGTCAGACTTGTAATAATGTCGTAAAGAGCAGTAGAGCGTTGGGGTCGGGCCACAAAAGCCTCGTTTCCACTCGACGTCATTCCTCAGGCAATTGGTGGAAGAGCTCAGGCCTCAGTGCGGACCCTGGATGTTCAGACCATTGGAATACTTGGCCGTGACATGCATCTCAGTCATTGGTATCCGTTTGCCTCATCTTTTTAAAATAAGGAATTAAAAGAGAGAGTGATGGGCAGGTAGAGACGGCACTTTGAAGTGATTTTCTCCACCTGTACCACCAACTTTCCATGATGGGGCAGCCAGCTAGTGCTGGAGGCCGCTGGGGCTTGGCAGCCCGGCCCATGCTTACAGTAGGGCGGCCCCTCCCTTCCCCCTCCTGACTTTAGGACAGGAAATACTTTCATGTGGACAGGAATTCACGTGGCGTTTCTCTCTCCCCTCATGCAGACACGAGAGCACGCAAACCTGCTGCCAAGGCGCTCAGCCCTCTGCTGGCCTGCCTGGGAACTACAGGAGGGCTGACAATCTTATGATGGGAAGGGCTTGGAAACACGGAACCCCCCCCCCCCTTACCATTACCACCTAGACACAACAAGAGAAGGTGTGGCAGACACAGGCTGTGAGGGACAGAGCAGCTGGGCCCAGGTCAGCATTCAGAAGACATTGAATGGGATTATAATTCAGAGCATTGGCGATCATGGCTAAGAGGGCTCCCCCTAGTGGCACCAAGGCTCAAACACATCTGTGTTAGATTTAAGCAGAAGAGCAAGCCAGCTGCACAGATGGCGCTGTTTCCCAATCCAGTCCTCAGGGACCCACTGACAGTCCATGTTTTACTCCTACCTGGAGCTGGGAGGGATCAAAAATGTGGACCATCTGTGGGCCCCCGAGGACCGGGTCAGGAGTAAGGGAGGAGTTGGAGAAAAGCCTCATTATCAGCCTGTACCTGAGCAGATGTACGGGTCTGACTCTGTCCCAGGCCTTCCTGGCAGAGTCGACTCTCATTCAGATAAACCATCAATTTTCCTCCTCTCTCCAAATGAGAAACTTCTGATCCTGAAAGCGTGAAACGGCTCCCGCAAAGCCACAGTGGCAGCCATCCAAAAAGTCTCAAGCTGTGGCCAGCAGTGTGTTTCAACCAGAGCTGTCTGCGCAGGTGCCTCCCGTCCCATGCAGAGAGCACCGCCGTCAGGCTCATTCACGTCAGGCTCATTCACGCCGCCGTCGGGCTCATTCACATCAGGCTCATTCACGCCGCCGTTGGGCTCGTTCACGTCAGGCTCATTCACGTCAGGCTCATTCACGTCAGGCTCATTCACGCCGCCGTTGGGCTCATTCACGTCAGGCTCATTCACGCCGCCGTCAGGCTCATTCACATCAGGCTCATTCACGCCGCTGTTGGGCTCGTTCACGTCAGGCTCATTCACGTCAGGCTCATTCACGTCAGGCTCATTCACGCCGCCGTTGGGCTCGTTCACGTCAGGCTCATTCACGTCAGGCTC
>JAODKL010000079.1:1649174-1663740 GCA_026780765.1 Petrocephalus schoutedeni
CTCTCTCCCCCTCTCCCTCCCCCACGCTCTCCCGCTCTCTCTCTCTCCCGCTCCCTCCCTCTCTCCCTCCCTCCCTCTCCCTCTCTCTCTCCCTCTCCCTCTCCCTCCCTCTCCGGAAACAGACCCAGCCGCAGCTGCAGCCGGCGGCTCCCCGAAGGCGGATCACCGGCCGCTTTGCGAAGCGGCTCCCAGCAGGACGCGGCTCCCAGAGCCTCGGAAACACGACTTTTAAACGATTCTGTATTATGCGCACAAAGCGTGGGACGGAACCGAGCGCCGAAATACATTTAATTAGAGAATTACTCACGGGATTTTTGTAAGTTTCTTTTTTTTGTTCTAGCTGATTTTCTTGGATTTTTTATTACATTATTATTTTGCGTCCGCCGGTCAGATTGCAGTCGCAAGAATCGGATTAATTATGCTTGGGGAAATGCTCTGAGGAAATCGCAGGCTGTTTGCAGGGGGGTTCTTGGAAGGGGCCCAAGCCCATGTTCCGCACAGGACGGGTTCTCCTCTGACAGAAGCCGGCCATGGAGCGGACGCTGGTGCTCAGCCTCTGCCTGCTCTGCTGCCTTTGCTGTGGGGGGGCCAGCCCGGCTCTCAGGCGCTTCTCTGCTTGGAGACTTAACAACAAAACCCTGGCAAGTGATGCTGCCTCTGTGTCCCTTTCCTACTCGCCAGAGAGCCGCCAGAAGCTGAATGAGATGCAAGCAGATCCAACGCGTGTGCAGCCTGGCAGAAGGCAGCCCAGTCAAAACCGACAGCGGAACCCCAGACCACTGCGCATGGTCCAGGACGAAAGCCTGCGTAGCAGGCAGGCCCGAGGGCCAAGCGGGGCTGGTTCCCCAAACCTGCTGGCGAGCTTTGCTGGGAAAAGCCGCCTGCTGGTCATCTCCGCCCCACATGAGTCCGACGGATATTACCGGCTGATGGCGAGCCTCCTGAAGCGGGACGTGTACTGCGAGCTGGCAGAAAGGCACGTGCATCAGATAGTCATGCTCCACCAGGAGGGAGAAATGGGTGGCAAGGTGAGGCGCATCACCGACCAGGGCACGATCCTGGAGGAGCCTCTGGACACCACGCTCATCCCCAGGCTGATGAACTTCCTCAAGCTGGAGAAGGGCAAGTTTGGCATGGTGTTACTGCGGAAGACGCTGCAGGTAGAGGAGCGATATCCCTACCCGGTGCGACTGGAGGCCATGTACGAGGTGATCGACCGGACACCCATGCGCAAATTTGAGATGGTCAGGCAGAAGGGCTTTGTGCAGAAGTGCAGGGGGGCTGGCGTGGAGGGGCAGGTAGTGGATGGTGCTGGGACCGGGGCCTCAAGTTTGGACCCACAGCCAAAAACACCTGTGGGCAAGAGACCTGCGAAGGAGTGGAAGCCTACTAGGAAGCCGCCCCCATCGCCCTTAGCCCCATCAGCCACGATCACCAGGCCGCCCAAAAGCACCAGCTCCACCCCGACAACGACGACGACAACAAGGCCAACCACCACCACAACGACGACGACAACAAGGCCAACCACTACTACGGCCCGCCCCACGCGGCCTACCACCACCACGCGGCCCACCACCCAGAAGCCTACTAAAGGCCAGACAACACCCTACTGGACGCTTCGACTTACCACCACAACTGAATACTACTACCCACCAAGCAGGGACCACCGCAGGGGTAAAAACCATCCTAAAGCAACACCATATCCCGCTTCTAACACAGATTACTTCACTAAGGCGCCTACGGGCAGGAATAGAGACAACCGAACAGACAAAGAAGACGGGAGCCCCAAAGAGGCGGGGGTCGGGCCCACGGGCCAGAAGCCCACCCGAAGCAAGACAAGGAAGGAGGAAACGAAGGTGCTGAGTAACGAGTATGATGGGAAGTTTGAGGGTGGAAGGCCCGCCGTGAGCAATCCGGACCAGATGGAGGCCGTCCCGGAGAAGAAGGGAAAAGGCAGCCATGACAGGGTGGAGAAGAGGAAGAGGAAGGGAGAGAAAGGCCACAGGTCGGGCAAGAGGACGAAGACCGGCAAGGAGGCCAAGGCAGAGAACCAGCACCGGAAGCTTGGGAAGAAGGCAGCGAGGACGCAGGATAAAGAGCACTTCCAGAAGCCTGCAAAGAAGCCAGCTCCGCCCAGGGGAACCTTACCCCACTTCCTGGGTTACTTTGAAAGCAGGAGACGGCTCCTCGTAAGTATGAGTCGATCGTTTCAAAGTATAGGCTAAGCAGGACCTGTTGAACGCAGCAAATTATCGTTTGGCCACCAAGATGTCCATGCTTGTAGCCTCTCACACTTTCAGCTACATGAATATCTTTAGATTTTAGGAGACTCATATGACCTGTCATGATCTACTTCAGAGAAATTCCTGATCTTGGACTCATTCTCCTTGAAGGTTTTTTTAAATTATTATTTTAATTATATATTTATTACAAAAGATTCTCTTGTTTTTTTTTGCTTTTGATTTGCAGTCTAGCGGTAACTGTCATTCTTCTGTGGGTGTTGATTTAGCATTGATCAGATGTGGGAGATTTTTGTGGGATTAGACGAGGTGTGGTGACACCTGAGCTGGTGAACATGCCCAAAGCAGTCTGTGTGGAACAGGGCCCGGCATCGCCAACGTGCTGCTGCGTCTGGCAGTAATTCCAAGGGCCCAGCGCTTTGTTTATGGTTTTAAGGCACACCTTTGTGTTCCAGGCCGGCAGCGCCAGCCTGCCCGCGGTTTGCATGTCCTTCCAGACCTTCCATAGCCATCCTTCGGGGTCTCCGCTTTCGTCCCTTAGTACAAAGATGTGCTGTTCAGGCGAACTGGCAGCTCTACGCTGCCGAAATCGTCCCATCGGAGGCCGTCTGCTTCCAGAATATGCTCCCAACGGCTGCCAAATCCAACGAGCAGAAAACAGATGGATATTGAAAGTGACTGACCGCACCTACTCTCCCCGACCCGGCCAGGTGATCACAACGCCCCGCGAGGAGCACAGAATGTACACGCAGCAGAGGGACGAGTACCTGGAGAAGGTGTGTGAGATGGCTGTGCGCAGGCTCTCCATCATCACCATCTTTGGCCCCCTCAGCAATAGCACCATGAAAATCGACCATTACCAGCTGGGTGAGTCTCCCGCTGCCCCCCCTTTTACAGTGACACTTCTCACAAACACATGTGCCATCCCATATGGAGGTGTTTCCTGAGACATACGTACCTTTTACAGATACAGCATTTATTTTTGCTCATTCACATTCATTCACATACTTAAAAGTAGACTTTAATACTACTTGTTATGGGTAAGCTGGATGTTTGTTGTTAAAAATGAAAAAGTCTTGTGTAAGGTATTCTGAACGTAGCCCAAATAATAATGGAGGTCAGACACTGGAGTTGCCAAACTGGCCGTGCAGTAGGTGTGAATGTGTGGGTGGATGGTGTCAGTGTCCCCTGCCCTGGGTTTGTTGGTGTGCTGTCCTGGGTAGGTCCCGACTTGGCACAGTGATTCTCCTTATGAAGGCTCTGTTCTATTGTTTATAGAGCATAATGATCACTTTGTAGACATTTCATTTGTTTTATGGGCATTTTAATGGCCAACTCAACAAAAACAACTGAAACCTTTTAAATATGCCAAGTGTTCTTATTATTTTGGCTACCACTGTGTGGGTGTATGTATAATATATATAATGTACAATCAAGTTTCGGTAAAATCAGACTTGGCCGCATACTGTTAGGATAAATCCATGTGAGGTGATCTTAGACCCCCGCGACCCTGAACAGGATAAGCGGGTTGGTAAATGGATGGATGGATGATCTTAGACCTTCTCCCAGCTGGTTTGCACCTGCACTGCACACTGTTCTCATAGTGGTTCGGCAGACACATGGCCATTGATGGCCATGGTCATGCAGTGCAGAATGCTTTGGGATGATGGAATCAGACCCTGGTTCCTCATTTGCTCCCCTCTCATAAGCCGGGGTCTTCAGTTCCTCGCGGGGACCCAGCAGACTCACTCAGCTGAGCCAAGAGGTGTGGAGGTGGAAGGCAGGACTGCAGCTGACCCTGTTTGTCCATGTACCTTTGGAAAGGTGTAGTCCTATCTGGGGCCTGTTCTGAGCCAACATAACCTTTCTGCTGTCCAGGAACGGCGTTCTTTGGAAGCCAAATAGGGATTAGGAGGTAACAGTTCAGTGTGAGCCATCAAATTGCAGAGAAAGTTATTACATGGTTTTATTAAGGAATTAAAGTAGTTGAGGTGGGTTGCTTGTGCAGACTCGTGCCTGAGAGGCCAGCCCGTGCTATAAAGGTGTTGGCTCACCTAAAATGTCCCTGCCAGTAATACAGGGTGGCTCTGTCTGCTGACTTCCCGCATGGTAGCGTCTAGCTGAGCTCTCGTCCCTCTTCCAGAACACGACAGGCCCATGAAGGGCCTTGGCCAAGAAGACCTCGTAAACCAGGACCTCATTATCGATCTGCGGAAGGAGTTTGGGATGACGCAGCATGACTTCTTCATGGTTCTCACTGACTTTGACATGCAGGTGAAGGTCAGTACCCCGTCCTCTGGATGTCACGAGCGATGGATGCTGTGCCTCTGCTGTCTGGGGCCTGTCCCCACCTCCTGCTCTCGCTCGCCGTTTATGAACACGCCCTCCAACAACCTGTTGCCATAAACTCCAAACCCCAGCTGCGTATTTTGAGCACATATGACTGTAATTTAACTTCTGCCTCCCTTTCATTCACCTCAAAGGCTGCCGGTGTTCAGTCTGTGCCAATGACAGCATGTTTGGCCGCACACGGCTTTTACAAAGAGGCCACTGTGCACCACAGTGCTGACAGCCACCAAATAGTTTAATAAGGCCTCCTCCATCCTGCAGATGGACCAGCCAGCTGCTTATTGGACTTCTAGAGCTGGGTTTCTCACATGCACTAAAATGTGTGACCACTTAAATCAGGAATGATCAGGAAAGGAACATCTAAAAATGTATCAAATATTAGCTTTGGCCTCAGTCGAAACTCTTTGAATGAATATTATTGAGACGGTGTAAGTAAAAGCTCTTGTGCGAATCAGTGACTTTAGTAACACTTTTTGCTCTGTAATAGTTCAGTACACGTGCTCCCATTATTACTAAACGTATCTGCTCAGTGATCTTCTTGAGGGTGGAGCATTGAGCCGTTGCTCTTTACGCCTGCTGTCCAGATGAGTTTAGGAGACCGTTCAGAGAGGATCAGGAGACCTTACAGCTACCTTGCCTAGCCAAAGGCTCTCCCTCATTCACTGTCTGCAGAAGTCCTACGATGTGCCCGTCAGCATGAAGGCCGTGCTTGACTACATGGACACCTTCCCATCCCGCGTCAGCGAGATGGAGCAGCAGAAGAGGGAGGGCGTGACGTGCAAGAAAGAGGACAAGCCCAGATCTCTGGAGAACTTCCTGTCAAGGTAGGCTGTGGTGCACACCTCAGGTGTGCGGCTGGGTGTCCCCCCCTCCCATTCACCTGAAACACACATGTACATACCTGCCACAAAGATGTAATGCCAAAGATCCTTTTTCCTCAAGTCTGTAATCATGGGTCCTGTGATTAACCCCTTTCCCGTGATAATTTCCCCATGTGAAATTTGCCTACCGTTTAATGATGCTCTGGGGTCAGATTGACCCCAAACACGGGATGGGGGTTAAACTGAAATATCCGCTGATTATTAAAGAGGACGACACCATCGGTCGATGGCATTTCTCGAATGCCCATGTCCTGCTGCTGGACGACCAGAAACTCAGATCGAGAAGAAACGGGCCAGTCGCCATGGTTACGCATTCCTCTGTGATGAATGCGGGCGTTCTGAAGGACGCCAAGGATGACGAGGGGAGAGGGGCAGACAGAACCCGCTGTGAAGGTGCACGGTCAAGCAGAAGGGAGACAGAAAGGAGCCGAGCTCCGTCAAAAGAGAGTGAAGTAGCCGTGTGCGATTCTCGGCGTGATGTAGATGTCAGATCTGCAGACGCTGGTCCTGTGTCCTCTCTGTGTTGAGTTGACTCTTAGAATTGACAAACAGGCCTGATATTTATCTGGGTAAATCCCCTGCGGCTTATAACACGCACTATAAGGTTGTTACAGTGCCAGGATTTGGGGTTCTGAGGTTCTGACCAGACCGTTCGTCCGGTTCTAGGTTCCGCTGGAGACGCCGGCTGTTCGTCATCTCCGCCCCCAACGATGAGGAGTGGGCCTATCAGCAGCAGCTGTATGCCCTCAACAGCCAGGCATGTAACCTGGGTGAGTATAATATCAGCCAATCACGTGTGACTCCGCCACATGAGGACTGTGATTGGACATTTCTTTTGAGCGCTTCATTTTATTGGTTTCCCACTGAACTTTCTAGATGCTTGTGTTGGTTGAGCAAAAGCAGAGCATCCTAAGTTTTTATTTTTATTTACGCAGTGGCAAACAATCACCAAAGTCCAGGTTCTGCCCTGCAGGTGCAGTTAATCTGCTGGCTTTTGTATATCAGATAAGAGTATAATCCTCCAAATCCATACATCCACATTTAACCCCTTTCCCGTGATAATTTCCCCATGTGAAATTTCCCTACCGTTTAATGATGCTCTGGGGTCAGACTGACCCCAAACACGAGATAGGGGTTAATGATGCTCTGGGGTCAGACTGACCCCAAACACGGGATAGGGGTTTGGCAATAGAAACCAAAGGACCTTCACCCTCTTACTCTTACTCTATGCGACATCCACATCACAGAGAGCTCGGATTTTGGACCTAGCGCTCGCTGACCAGCAGTGACCTTCTGTCGTACCTCACACTGTCCTTTCAGGTGTCTCGCAGTAAAACACTCATTCCTTTGTCAAAAGCTACATGTTTGCAACTTGGTTCCATGCGCATAAATAATTGCCTGGATCATTTTACACGCTTGCATTTTTTCATGCAGTACAAGGATAAGTGAACAAGGCCAGGTCAGTCAGCCTTACAAAACAGGCGAATTCCTAGGCATTTACCTCTCGAAAGCAGACTAGAACTTCAACCTTTGATAGCCTTCCTACCGACTAATCAGGATCGTGGCCAAGTGCCACCAAGAGATTGAGTGAGCGGAGGATCGAGCTCAGTGCTTCATGCTTGACTCTTCCAGGTCTGAGTATTGGGGGGGGGGGGTCTCCTGTTGGGAAACAGTTCCTTGGCACTGTGACAGACATTCCAGGTCACCAGTATATCACACGAGAAGTGGAGTACAGCCTAAAGGTCACTGACAGCTGCTGGTAACCTGACGGCTGAATCCTGAGCAGAACATCTGCTGTTCTGACGAAACCTTCGCTGATTGTGCGACCCCGCATCCCGCCCCCAGGCCTGCGCCACGTGTCCATCCTGAAGCTGGTGGGAGTCGATCCTGTGGACATGGGCGGCGTGCTGGAGCTCTATCCCATTAATGGTAAGCTTTCTAGATTCCAGAGAGCTTGTCATGCACAGTAACCAGACAGCTCTGTGCCATGGGAGTCGGAAATGACACAAAAACACCAATCAGACGTACAAGTGAAGGTTCCCAGCATGAGGTAAGGTTTAGACTGCTGCTATAGTGTCTGTCTGATGGGGCAAAGGTGAATAGGCTGCACCGGGGCTGGAGGCTGGCGGCTGTCCTGATGGCCCTCATCCCTGCGTCTGGCCGAGCTGCTTTCTGGTGGCATTTAGAAGCATTCGATCAGCTGTTCATGGAGACGGGGCAGCAGAGATCCCAGAGACACGTCTCAGGTCCTTCTCACGGCCCTAACCGACTCCGCCTTGCTTGGAAGGCAGTTGGACAGTCTTGGTGGTTTCACTGGGGTTAGCCAGCAGCCCCTCTCCGCACCCCCATCCAAAGAGCAGGTGGGCCGCGTAGGCCCTCACCACAGGCAGCTGGACGCCCTTCTTCTGGGAAGTTTAACCAGAACTCTAGATATTCATCTGGGAGAGCAGGGGCAGAAATAATATTTTGCCAAAGGGGTAAAAATGAAGAGTTAGCCGACCATGGTCATTATAGTGCAGCTCGGCCGTGTTTAGCGAGGAGTTAGGGTTAGGGTTAGGGTTAACCCTAACTAACCATCACGCCATTAAATCAAAGGCCCATTATTCCCCATTCATTAAAGCTGATGTAGCTAGTATATTCTCATCTCTTTACAACAAAATAGAGGATGCAAAACATAAGCACAGTATTATTTGGTCCAAAAGTATTACCATCCTTCCAGATCAGGCTTTGGAGAGTTTTGGATGGAAGCCTCAGAGGTGACTTTGAGTGGGAGTTCCATTCTCTCCAAAGATCTCGCTGGTCCCACAGAGCACCACCTCTGCTGTAAGCTTCCTCGGTGTCTGTTTTCACAGGAAGTGCGACGGTGGAGCGGGAGGGGATGTCTGCCTCTCTGGTGAAGGACATCAGGAACTACTTCCAGATAAGTCCGGAATACTTCTCTATGCTCCTGGTGGGAAAGGACGGGAACGTGAAGTCCTGGTACCCCTCTCCCATGTGGTCCATGGCCATCATCTATGACCTCATTGACTCCATGCAGCTGCGTAGGCAGGAGATGGCAATCCAGCAGTCGCTGGGCATGCGGTGTCCCGAGGACGAGTACGGCGGCTATGGCTACCATCAGCATGGCTACCACGACGGCTACCAGGACGGCTACAATCAGGCCTACGGCTACTGAGAGCCGGGGGAGTGCGGCCGCCACCCACAGCACTCTTTTGTGCATTTTCACTGAAGACACAGGGCCCCTTCTTACCTGTGTTATTTTAAGGCGCTCCACCCAGCAGGCAGATGTTTGAATGGCACTTTTCAGACTTGCACATAAACAGAGGGCTATTTTGACATGTATAGGCATTTTTACTGTAGATAAGGAAACATGTATATTTGTATTTATTGGATATCTGCTCAATTTAAGACAGTTTAGGAATTATATCTCGCATTAACTGGGCAGAAACGTGAGAACATGAAGGGTACTTACTTTCTTATTTTTTGAAGGTTGTTCTTACTGTTACTGCTCATTATTTATATTCAGCTGGGCTATAAGAGAAATAAAGTGTCCTGAACTTTTTTGCACATTTCTGTCTAACCACCAGCACCGTTTTTGGCTGTACTCCTAGAATAGCTGTAATCTGTGAAAATTAGATAATTGCAACATTATTGTCTTTGGGAGTTGAATACATCAAAGTTTTGAGAACGTACATAGCAAACTGATTATAATCATTTGTCTTGGGTGATGCAGCACAGATCGTCACTGTAAAATAGTTCTGAGGACTCACTACGACAGCAAACGTTACCGAGTCAGTTGGTGAGTTTCGTGAATTTGTCTCCCTCTGCTGTGGCTTGCAAGTGCTTCTCATTGTTGCGATAGAGCCAGAGCTTTGCTCCAACACTTCCGGCGTTATCAGAAATTGATCTTTTGATCGTTTTTCGATCTTCGTTCTTCGATCCTTGGACTCCAATGTGCGAAACGGCATAAGGGCACAATAAGGGAAATGCAAGTGGAAGGTAAAGTTGAATTATTCATTTTAATTTTTTACAATTCGATATTGTACAAAAACAGTACACAATGAAAGAACAAAATAGGAGCACTAAAGCACCACATCTATTCCTCACATTCATCCAAGGGGGTCATGCCTCCGGTCAGCTCAGATTGAAGCAGAATGAGAAGCTTCTGAGAAACACCATTTAAAATGACCAAGATGTCCTTCAGACTCAACTTTAGAGATGGAAATTTCTTACAACATATAATAACAAAGGTAGAATATCACAGCACAATGCACTGGACTTGGGTATATTTGCTATTTCATTGTGGTGATGTAAATTACCAGCCAGTCCCTCTTAATCCCTGTAAGGAAACGAGCATTTCGGATGACAAATCAAATTAAAAACACACACGCAGGCTGGGAATGTGACACTTTTTGGCACGTGAGGGTGCTGATTAAACAGTCATTACGGAATTGCAATATAACTGAGCAAATGGCACAGAAATAGCTTCAAAACAAGAGATGTACAACTTCTGTAAATGAAATGATTCCGGGCTGACCGCAGCACAGCCACCGTGCGTCAGGCTCTCTCGGGACGTCCTAGTCCCGAGTCCCGTACGCAGCACTCTATAGAAACGGATCCATTCTGATAGGTACATAGGAGACATTTGTCCCGATGGCTGATCCTGTGTGCCAGCTGTTCAGGGAGGCGGCTTGTGTCCTGTAAAGCCATCCCAGAGCGTCCCGGGGCAAAGCGACAGGCCTCACCGATTTTCACAGAGACTCCTCCTCTGACTCGCTTTCCGATTTAGTGAGTCTCGCAAGCTCCTCGCCGTCCTATGAAAAAAATGATGCGATTATTAAACCACATGCACTTGTGAGGCATCATTTTAAGGTCAGGTCTTACAGACTGGGACAAACTCCCACACTGCACTAAAACTGACAGATAATACAAATGGCAGTAATTGCAATTAGGATTGAAAAACAGGACAAGGAACTCAATTGTCTGTAGGAGAATGACTGGCAGGTATCCTACTGCTATAAATAGTCAGAATTAAGCTTAATGAGTCAGCTGTCATATTTTAATACGTTGCATGACATTTCTGATCCTGCTTTCTCCTGGGGATGTTTGCTTTTTGCATAATATGCTCTAGAGCAGTGCTAGGACGTGACCTGAAGCCTGCACCTTTCCGCCTTGCTCATGTGTCACGCAGGTGTTAATTGTGCTGTGCTGCACAATGCTGGCTTTTAACCAGATATCTGAAGGCAGATTTTTGAATAGTTCAAATTTCGAATGTGTTGAATATTTTTTGAAGCGCTACTGGGGAGCGATTTGGGCGTCTGACACAGCGCTCCTTACCCCTCGCTGGCGCTCAGACACCTCCCCATTGACGACCCGCTGCGTCTCCCGCTGAAGGGCGTACTCAGGGTCCCGAGCGCGGCTGCCGTTATAGATGAAGATGGCCAACATCACCACAGGCGCCTGCAGGAAGAAGTCCAGCGAGGGCCGGAAGTCGAAGGCCAGCAGCGAGATGGTGGTGACGAGGACGGTGGTGACCTGGCCCGTCAGCACGTGGAACATGTTGTCACGGAACTTGAGGATGAAGGCCACAGACAGGCCCAGGGCCGCCGTGACGACGGCGAGGGTTAGGGAGAAGGCGCTGTGGCCATGAAGCAGGCCGCAGTACAGGACCACGGCGCGAGAGTCGGAGTGCAGAGCCAGGGTGAGCGTGTTGAAGACCACGCCGAAGACATACAGCCTGCTGTTCTGGATGAAGATGCTCTCTGCTAGCTGGTCGCCCTCCTTCAGGATCTTCTCGTTATAGATGTTAGCCATGGAGGAGATGAAGCACTGCAGAACAAGCAGGACGTGGCCCACGCCAAAATGCAGATCCTGCAGGACCGTCACGTTCCACGAGCCCCCGGCCAGTGCCCCCCCCCAGTGGGCGGCACTGTGGTTCAGGCGCTCCGCCTCCAGCTGAGTGTAGGCCAAGCAGCTGTTGGTGGAGACGGAGATCTTGCCTGGGTGGAATCCATGCACTGCTGTGGCATGCTGGCTCCCCCCTGTGGCCATCGTAAGGGCTGCCATGGAGAGGAAGAGGATCACCAGAGATGCCCACTGTACTGTGGACAGACGCCTCCTGCAGGACAAACCATGCAACAGCATCAATAAAAGTATCTAAGCCCACAAAGAGAGGGGAAAAAAAGTCTGGTATGGCAATACATTGTTACTTACTTCAACACGATCCGGAAAAGTATGGCTGTGGTCAATATGACAAAATTGGAGAATAAAACTGCCAGAGCCTATGCGAGGGGGGAAGCAGATTTTTGAGAACAGAAAAAAAAAGATTCTCTGGTACTGGCCAATTTCTGTAAAGGGCAGACTTACAGGCTGCAGGTATGTGAGCACATAGAAAATGATGAGGTTGTCAAGGAAGTAGAGGAACGCTGGAACGGACCATTTCATGAAGCTCAGAAACTCCGAGCAGGAGGAGAAGCCAAGTTCTCTGCACGGCCGTCCCTCTGAAAAGGAAAACGCGGCCCGTCTTGCCAGAGTGCCCAAAGACACCCCGCAAAAGCAAGTCAGCCTGGGAGCGGAAACTCACCCCTCACCATCACCCGCAAAGACATGATGACACAGAATGCCAGCTTAATGCCCTCGGCCATTAGATTGACGGAGGCAGGTAGGAAGTCATACTTGTTTTCTGAAAGGACAGATAGAAATAATATGCTTTAGAAAATGCTCTGCAAGTGTCGCCCTGAGGAGAAGTGTGGCCCATGCTGGGCAGGGCTGAGGTGGGGGCACCTGCGTTGGCGGAGAGCTTGAGCAGGAGAATTCGGGTTGTGCCAAGAGCGATAAAGCCAAGGCCCAAGGCCAGGGTGTAGGCTGATGAGCGAGAGCAGGGGCTCGGCCGGCAGCACCTGGCCATGGCTGAATCCTGCCTGGGCACTGGCTAAGACGGGGTGAAGGAAGGTCCACCGGCTAACAGCCTGTAAGGATAACCTGGCCAGCTTCAGCAAAATATGTATAAACACAGGATAAATATGGATCACATAACTAAGCAGATAGCTGGCACACTGTCAGCAGGCCGTTACTGTTTACTGACATTTTAGTAGATAAAAATACATTCAAAACATGACATGGTCATATCGTCCAATACATATCTGTACCTGGTTTAACACGTATGAAGATATTGACTTCTAAGTATTTATAAAGTGCCTGCAATCTGTTACACTATTATTTACAGTCATCACTACATATATAGACGGCTGAAATACACCTAACAGTACAGAGAAACACCGATTACGTAAAGATGTTATACGTACAGGCGGCCGCCCTCCTCTTATAATATTATTAACACCTTACAGCTATACTGACACGCAGTAAGTGGCTATTTAATAACAGCACAGACATTAACAGCAGGAGACTAACAACGAATCTACTGATGCTAGCAGTGAAGAACAAAGTCGGTCGATTGGTTATATCAGACAAACTTTCTGCATAATTACTTTATGTCGCTTTACCTATGCCATCGGCAGACGCCTAAAGTCACGCTGATCACACCGCTTCCGACAACTCTGCTGTTTGTAATGTGCGCATGCGCGACATCCTGTATCTTTCGGGCGTGTATTGCAAATATGCCGTATATTTTTCTACAATTAAATATTAAATATAAGTTGTATGTGCATATAGTCTATCGTTTGGGTTAAGCTAAAAGTGTATTATAATCGAAATGATGTTTAAATCTTGTAGTAATGAATTTAAAGCGGCTTATCCTGCCGTCCTGAAATCCCGCGAGATTTGACATGCGGAAGTGGTGGTCAGGTGACCGGGGTCACGTGGGCCGGCGTCGCCGTTTGTGCGCGAGGGCGGAAGTGCGCCGGTAGTACGCCCGAAGGAGAAGCAGAGCCCTTCTGGAGGCTTGAGTGTGCCGCCGCGACGGGAGAGACGGCCGGCGGTTCCGGAACATGCAGAACGTGATAAACTCCGTGAAGGGCACCGCGCTGGGGGTGGCGGAGTTCCTGACGCCGGTGCTGAAGGTAGCGGAGGCGCTTGGCTGCGGAGGGGCCCGCCTTAGCTGTAGCCCGGCCCGGCCACAGTGCGCCTTAAATGGGTTAAATGGGCAGGTTACGCGCTGCTTTCGGAACCCGCCGCGAACGGTACCGCTGAAAGCTAATCATCCTGCAGAAAGTGGCGTGTGACATTTGCCTTCGTGCGAACACGTGATCGGCGCGTTTAGGGCGCGCGCTCCTTTTGCTGGCGGTATTCGCGTGTCCGCTTTAATTTCGAACCCATCGGGGAACATGTGAATGTATGGGTGTATGGGAATTAGCGTTACCGCCTTATATTCGACACATCTGATCCGCGTATAGGTCGGCATTGCGTCTGAAATTAGCGTTACCGCCTTATAGTCGCGACATCTGATCCGCGTATAGGTCGGCATTGCATGCTGTATTTTATGTCTCAAAACATACCGCATGTGTGTTTGCTTCCTTCCACAGGAGTCCAAATTTAAAGAAACTGGAGTTATTACGCCTGAAGAGGTAATTGCTGTATATATGTGCTTAAAAAGCAATTGCAGTTTGATTTTCTTTTTTAAACAAATTGGATATGAATGAATAATGTAAGTTAAGTATTTCACTGTTCCCTTTAAAGTGTTTTCAAAGCTTTTTGACACCAATGTCAAGCCGTTTTACAAGAATTGCCGATTACATGGATTTTGCAGTTCTGCTAAATCTATTGCATGATTCCAGAACTGTGGAGGTCCCGTCATCTTTAACCCCTTTCCCGTGGTCATCTCCCCATGTGGAATCTGCCTACCGGTTAATGATGCTCTGGGGTCAGACTGACCCCAACCACGGGATGGGGGTTAATGATGCTCTGGGGTCAGACTGACCCCAAACACGGGATGGGGGATAATGATGCTCTGGGGTCAGACTGACCCCAAACACGGGATAGCGGTTAAGGAGGGCTGCAGATTAGGACGGGCTGGAGAGGGACTGCGGGACGAGCGCGGTCATTGTCCGGCCCTCGGCATACTGAGAGCCGGGTATCAGCCACACGCGAACGCCACCGTCTGCAGACCGCTAAGACACGACCGCGTCCCCGGCGTGGATC
>JAODKL010000079.1:1663840-1674836 GCA_026780765.1 Petrocephalus schoutedeni
CAGACTGACCCCAAACACGGGATAGGGGTTAATGATGCCCTGGGGTCAGACTGACCCCAAACACGGGATAGGGGTTAGTGATGCTCTGGGGTCAGACTGACCCCAACCACGGGATAGGGGTTAAAGACAAATTTGGTATGTTCTTCAAAGGGCTTGAATAGAAAGAGCTCCTAACTCAGCTGGATTTTCTGTCCTACAGTTTGTTGCTGCAGGAGATCACCTGGTCCATCACTGCCCCACCTGGAAATGGTGTGTCTGTGTTTTTCTTTTTCTGTATGTGTGTGTGTGTATGTGTGTGTGTGTGTGTGTATGTGTGTGTGTATACAGTACGTGTGTGTGTGTATACAGTACGTGTGTGTGTGTGTGTATGTGTGTGTGTATACAGTACGTGTGTGTGTGTGTGTATACAGTACGTGTGTGTGTGTGTGTGTGTGTGTGTGTGTGCCTGGTTCTTTCCAGACTGTTGCAAGGAGCAGGGCCTGTCTGACTGCTCTTCAAGGAAAAGAGAACTGGCAGTTGTGTGGGTGGGCTGGTGGTTGCATGTCTGTTTGATCCTGAGCTTTCGATTCTGAATGTATTCAGATTTCTTCAGTGGTCACCGGCTACACTGTGAAAATGACTGCATGCAGGTGACGATTAACACGGGTCATATGTAGGTTTTACAACATTGTGGTTTATCTGCTATTTATCAGCTGGTCCTTTTCATCTTTAGTTAAGCAAATTTACGCAGCGCCAGACACGCACATGATCTGGATGCAGGAAGCAGGGAATACTTTTAAATCTGCGTATTAGTTGTAGATTTTGTCCATGGCAGTAGATTTGGTCGTATTTTCGTGGTGAATGAACAGAATATGTTAGTAAAACAAAGTTGGAACTTGTGTTGCCATGATTTATTTTTTTTTGTTTCCGTCAGGGCTTCAGGAGAAGAGGCAAAAGTAAAACCTTATTTACCAAAGGACAAGCAATTCTTACTAACTCGTAATGGTAAGAAAAGTTGGATGGATGGTTAGATAAGCAGATTCTTTATAGGGATGTCCTCAAAATGTCTTTTCTTAATTCAAAACTAAAAGTACTACAGTCCTTATGTTTATCAGGATTGGTAATTTTGTTTTGTTTGAATGGTGTTAGTCACCAGTAATGATGTATGTGAGAGAGTACAGTGATGGTGACGGTGCGGCATTACTGTGCATTCTGGCATGGCTGCCTCGGGCATGGCAGTACCCTGCTATAAGCGCTGTAAGCAGATGGAGTACTCCGATGAGTTGGAGGCCATTATCGAAGAGGATGACGGAGATGGTGGCTGGGTGGACACCTACCATAACATCGGTGCGTTTCTCTTCTGCTGGATCTGTCATCTCTCGGGAATGCCTGTGGTGTGTACTGATCTGAGGTGGCCTCACTCACCGTTTGCTCTCCCAGGTGTATCGGGAATGACTGACGCAGTGCGAGAAATCACATTGGACAATAAAGTAGGTGCCAAAGGGCTTTTTAACAGCTGCATTAAATGTCATACATGTTTAAATTCTATAAGTAGCCACAAGCTCTGTCTGGGTAGCACGATTTAATTATTCACTTTTGGTGTCCCATGAAGGACAATATCAACATGAATGTGCATGTGGGCGCATGTGGGAACGATGAGGATGAGGATGATGACGAAGAGGCAGCTGACATGGAAGGTGGGTGTGCCACCCCTGTCAGACCTGCCGATGCCTTCCATCCACATGATGCTGCTTAATGCCACCTGGTGGCCACTCGGGGAAGCGTAACTCAGTGGTTACCCTCTCGTTTCAGAGTACGAGGAAAGCGGCCTTTTGGAAACCGATGAGGTACGGAGTCTGTTCCCGTTTCTTCACCAGGACTCTCGCAGAATGTGCTGTGGAGTAGATCTGTGTGTTTGCACGGCCTCTCTCACCCTCCACAGGCCACCTTAGACACTAGCAAAGTGTTGGAAGTGAGCAAATCGAAAGTGGAGCCTGGCAGCGAGGATGTCATTCTGCAGACACGGACCTATGACCTCTACATCACCTATGACAAGTACTATCAGACTCCCCGCCTCTGGCTCTTCGGCTATGACGAGGTGCCCGCCTCCGCATCACGTTTGCTGCTCAGTCGTCAGCTTGTGGCTGCTGCATCTAGCTTCCCAAGATATTCCGTGTCTGTTTCACCATTCTCTGGATGTGTGTGATGGTCTCTCACATGGCTGCCGTTCACCCCACAGGACCGGCAGCCCCTGACAGTCGACCAAATGTACGAAGACATCAGCCAAGACCACGTGAAAAAGACGGTCACCATCGAGAACCACCCGCACCTGCCCCCGCCGGCCATGTGCTCTGTACACCCCTGCAGGTGAGCACTTTCCCAGCCCGTCACGGCCGCCCTTAGTACCAGCTGAGCTGAGATGGTCACAGGTGCCCTCACCCTCTTCTTCAGACATGCAGAGGTAATGAAGAAGATCATCGAGACTGTGGCAGAGGGCGGAGGAGAGCTGGGCGTTCACATGTATCCTGTAGGGTGAGGGATCTCAGGCACCGGGCCGAGGAGGCCTCTCCTTTGTCAAAGAACGAAACACTCCGGGGTTTGTCGTAAATTTCAGTGAAGCACATAATATAGCGATACATGTATTATTAATCTATAACGGCTCATTATTGCAATATCCTCGCATATTTAACCTCTAGCACCAGAGCATCATTAAACGGTGGGCAAATTTCACATGGGGAAATTATCACGGGAAAAGGGTTAAAAAAATGAGGAACTGAATCTGTGGGCGACCTAGTTGGTCAGTTTCTGCTTTTTAAGTTCTTTCTGCCCAGCTTGTGTGGTTTCCCTTAACTCCAAGTGTCAGGTATCTGCTGATCTTCCTGAAGTTTGTGCAAGCTGTCATCCCCACCATAGAGTACGACTACACCAGGCACTTCACCATGTAACGCGGGCAGAGCCAGACGCACAGCAGCGGCCCGGCCTGGCCGGCCACCGGCTCGCTGCTCCCCAACCCTCACTTCTCTGGAGTGGGATTTTGAGGAACTCTTTGCATGGGGATTCGGAACGTTCCGGAGATCAAGGCCGACGGGTGTATTTCATCTTTGTGTTCAGATCCGCACCAAGCAAATTATATGCATATTCCGCAGCTTCATCTGGTGATATTGTCTGTCTGAGCGCTAGTATGGAAAACTTTACTCCTTTTATAGGCATTAACATGCCTGTACACTGTTCTCAATAAGCAGATTCATTAATAGGAATCCGGGTTCCCATTTGTCCACAAAAAAAGCTTCCTTGTACTTCACGGCCATTTTTACTAATCTGCCTCAGAATATGTTTGCCGAATGTTTTTAAATCCGCTTCTTTGTTTTGAAACCTCGTCATAAGCACATTTGATCTCCCCTCCCCGCCCCCCTCTACGGGATTTATTGTGTAAAGCTTTTGCTGCGAGCAAAGCAGGTTAAACTTGGTGGTAACGTCCTTGGCTAGGGGATGGTGGGTGGCCCTTAGTGTGCAGCGTAAATGGCACGGCTTTCCTGTACTTTAACAGTGTGTGCTCCTACCTCCAGTCTCTCTTAACCAACTGTGCTGCTGGTGCTAAACTAATGTGTGTCAACCACCCAGCTCGCCTGCTCTCACCACCCTCATATTCCAGCAGCCCTTTGGAGCCGTAACTAGCTGCAGTTTTCATTTATAGCAACTGGGTGAGAATATGCACTTTTTGTTTAGTTATTTGTGTTGGGAGTTTTGGCTGGCCCACCAATCTGAGCTTTCAGGCGTGATTGCTTTCACGTGTGCGTAAAGTTTACAAAAAGCCTTTATAGCCGTGTCACAATGCGTATGTTACTCGTATTACGGTAGATGTCACAAAGTCATGTGTGCCTGTGTATCTGAAATAAGATGTTATTCGTCTAACAACAACAACAGCAACATGCAGTGAGCATGCAGTGAGCATGCAGTGCCCAGTGTAGCGCACTTTGCCCGCAGGCCTCCCCTGCAGTACACAACAACATGCAGTGAGCATGCAGTGCCCAGTGTAGCACACTTTGCCCGCAGGCCTCCCCTGCAGTACACACGAATAGCTGGGCTAGGAATTCATGTCTCTCCTATACCTTACTTAAAATATGCAATTAAGCGAACTAAGTATTTCTATATTTTAAAATGCTTTCCTTGCCATTAGACGTGTAATTGGAAAAAATACGTGAATAATAACTACTGTTAATAGTAACTGATTTAAAAACGGAAACTCGATTTCCTTACATTTATTGTACCACGTAGGCTTTTCGGGTTCTGCTATCGGCTCAGTCGTCAGTTTGTTCTGTGGCGCTTACGGCTGTGTGCGTTACACGACGCTTCCCGTGAAGATCGGCTTTATTTCTCATAAGCAACCGGCCTGCATCATAATTCATAATCATAATTCCCCATCTTGCCGTTTACCTTCTCTGTGACTGTTGTCAGGGGGTCTTGAATGTTTTACTACATATCAATAAAAGTCTCACAAATAACGTTTCTGTTTATCGTTGTGTCCATTTAGTCTTCCAAACCTTTCATATTTTTTAATAAACTTGCCCATTTTCTGTTACCAGGTTCTTCAGTGGGTTCGCCAGACCTTAAGCTGAGATACATTATACGCAAAATTTCCCTATAAAATGTACTTGTTTTAAAAGAATGATAAAAATTAAAAATGATTCATAAAAAAATATTCCAGGCCTACGCCATGTGAATAATTTTATAGCGCACTGCTACAGTTAGTCTGATACTGTAATGCGTTCAGTTTCAATAAATTATTTTTATTGGCCGTTTGCAAAGAAGCACAATGGAATGTTCTATTCTTTCAGCCGCACCCAGTAACTGCTGACATACTGCCCAGCATTTCTGCCTCGTGCCATTTACATTTGTTATGATGGTCTGTGAATCCCAGATCAATGATGTTTGCAGGCATTTTCTCAAATAAGCAAACACGTGCATAGACTACAGATTTTTATATTTTACTTTAATTGCTTTTTGTACCTTTGTCTTAATTTTATGCTTAATTGCACTTCCACCGAATTCCTTGTTCCTTTTGTACCTGATTGTGAGTGTTACGATGCACTAATGCGTCGCTGCTCGGTGGTTATTTCCATGATTTAATGCCGTAAATTGACGCTACAAATACAAACACTGACGACCATCGTTAGGAAACGGAAGCGCGCTGGAAATAACGCAGATCCGCGAGGGGGAACTGAGCAATCGCCGTCATTCTGACGCAATCGAAACGACTCCGATTGGATGGAGCCGCTAGCCACGCCCCTCGCCCCGAAAGCGCCGATTGGCCGGGCGGCGCCTCGTCATCGCGACCCCGCCCCCCGCACGTTGTTCCCTGCGCGGCCGCGCTCCGGGAAGGTCGTGCGGCGGCCGTCATGTCGGAAGCGTGGCGATACCCCACGGCTCTGTTATGCGCTTACGGCTTCTTCTCCAGCATGCGGCCCCTGGAGCCCTTCCTCACCGCCTACCTCCTGGGGCCCGATAAGAACCTGAGCGAGACGCAGGTAGGTGGGCGGAAGTCGCCACGTCACGCGTGTCTTTGCCTGCGATACGTCACGCGTGCCTTTGCCTGTGATACGTCACGCGTGCCTTTGCCTGTTATACGTCACGCGTGCCTTTGCCTGTGATACGTCACGCGTGTCTTTGCCTGCGATACGTCACGCATGTCTTTGCCTGCGATACGTCACGCGTGCCTTTGCCTGCGATACGTCACGCGTGCCTTTGCCTGCGATACGTCACGCGTGCCTTTGCCTGTGATACGTCACGCGTGTCTTTGCCTGTGATACGTCACGCGTGTCTTTGCCTGACTGATATTCGGCTTTACATGTGCATAACAGCAAACACTGTGTATAGGCTTTGATTTGCCAAGGCTGTGACCAAGTAGCCTAATATCTGGCAGCACGTCGGGAATTTCATAGATCCGGCACCTGGTGACTCTTAATCCTTTTCAGTTGGGTAAATTGGCACGAGGACTAAACTCTCCTCTTTTTAAATAATAATACTAATAATAATAATTAATGATAAACCATTGCAATGTGCAAAACAGCGACGCGTGAATGCCTATGTCAAAAATGTTAATCTCATTGTAAATGGGATTAGAGTGCTTAGAATCGTTCGCAGCTTTTCCCGGTTATAGCATGACCTTGCACGGCTCGATTTGTTATTTCCCATTAAATAGGCTCTCGGGACATCGGACCTGCTCCCCACAAGCCCGTAACCTTCACATGTCAGTCAGCTGTTCCTGAGTCATGCCCTGCTAAAGGTTTCCTGTTCGCACTTTAGGTTGTCAACGAAATGTACCCGGTGTGGACCTACTCCTACCTGGTGCTGCTCTTTCCCGTCTTCCTGGCCACGGACTACCTTTGCTACAAGCCCGTGATCATCCTGCAGGGAGTCAGCTTCATCCTGACCTACAGCATGCTGGTGAAGGCCCAGGGGCTGCTGGCCATGCAGCTGCTGGAGGTCTTCTTTGGGCTCGCCACTGCGGCTGACGTGGCCTACTACTCCTACATCTACAGCGTGGTGGAGCCGGCGCAGTACCAGCGGGTCACTGGCTACTGCCGGGGCGTCACGCTGCTCGGCTCCACCGTGGGCTCGCTCGCCGGGCAGGTCCTGGTGTCCGAGGCGGAAGTCCCCCTCTTCTCCCTGTGTGTCGCCACCCTGGTCTCTATGGTCCTGGCCTTCATTGCTCCCTGGTTCCTTCCCATCGCCAGCCGGAGTTTGTTCTTCCACGAAAGTGACATCACTAACCTGACAGTGACGGAAGACCCGGCGAAAAGGGCAGTTTGTGCCCCCATGGAGAGTCTGAGCAAGGGGAAGGTGGAGGATAATGAATTCAAGGTTCTGCTGGACCACAGCGTCCCCGAGCCTCTGGCCAAGGTCAGCCCTCTGACATGGCTCCTAAAAGGCATTAATATAAAACCTGAAGTGGAAATGAATGACAGTGTCTCCAAGTCCCAGTGCTGATTGTGTGATTGTTCTTCATATATAATCCTGTATATTATAATGTCTTTCTTTAAACTAGGTTCCAAAGGCAGCCGTTGGGAGTGTGGGTGGTCTTGATGTGTTGAAGACTCTCTGGGGGGACTTTCTGCATTGCTACTCGTGTCACACTCTCCTGGCCTGGTCTGTGTGGTGGGCCTTGTCCACCTGTGGCTATCTCCAGGTGGTCAACTACACCCAGGCCTTGTGGGAGAGACGTCTTCCTTCTCAGGAGTCCATGATTTACAATGGCTACGTGGAGACAGTCTCCACTGTGCTCGGTGAGTCTGCTAACCGCAAAGTAGAAGTATCTAGTTAATCTCCGGAGAACAGTATCTGTTATGGATTTGCATGGTCCCAGGAAGGCATTGGTAGCCATGTAGCCCCAGTGCCAGAGACGCATTTCTCCGTGCTGTGTCCCCGAACAGGTGCCCTGATGGCATTCAGCGTGGGCTTTGTCACCATCTCCTGGACGTCCTGGGGAGAGCTGTTCCTTTGCTGCTTCACCGTCGCCATAGCGATAGCGGTGTACCTCATGCACACTGTCCGTAACATATGGGCGTGCTACGCATCCTACGTCGTCTTCAGGAGCATTTACACGCTGCTCATCACGGTTGCCACGTGAGTGTGGGAATCAGCCAGCGAGGCACCGCATCACATGCAGCTCTGATGGAGGAGCTGCGCCTGGCTGATGACCTTCTTCTCTCCATCAGGTATCAGATTGCTGCTAACCTAAACATGAGGAGGTATGCCTTGGTCTTTGGGGTGAACACCTTCATGGCCCTGTTGCTCCAGACCGTACTGACACTGATTGTGGTTGACACCATTGGACTGGGTCTGGATATTTTTTCGCAGGTATGGCTGCTCTCTTGTTTTCTCCTCGGTATTATTATTAATTAATAAAATTATATTATATATTTGATACTTTATTGATCCCCGTGGGGAAATCCTCTTCTCGCCTCCCCCAGCCTTGCTCTCCACATGAGAGCGAGCTTGGCCGTGAAGGGCAGCCAGCTCACGCCGCACCCAGGGAGCTGGGGGTTAAGGGGGTTAAGGGCCTTGCTCAAGATGTGCGGCGGCTGGGCTTGAACCAGCAACCTTCCGATTACTGGCACAGAGCTTAACCTGCTGAGCCGCACTCTGCCTCACTGGGCTGATTAAGCTGAGCCGCCTCCTGTGCTTTACAGCCGCCTTTTGCCTCCCCTCTCAGTTTATAATCTACACCGGCTATTTCATGACCATCGCCGTCGTCTTCCTCGCGGCCGCAGTATGCCGGCTGGCGGTGAAGTGCCAGGCCCGGCCGTCCAGTCAGAGCGGCAGCAAGGACACGGACCTGGACTCGGTTGGGGGTGTCTCCTCTCTCCATGAAGCGGAGGGGGGGCTTCCTGTGGATGACCGGCTGCCGCCCCGCGGTTAGGAGAGTGAAGAAACCATCATTTCCGTTACTTACAAAATGCAGAGCACGTGTGCCTCAGTCATCCTCTTGCTTGGGGTTGGTAGTGCACTGAAATGGCCTTCAGTAAAGTGTCTCTGTAAACCTGCCTTTGCACATGCCACATTATCTGCACTTAAATGTAATTCTTAAGTGTTACACAGAGATACTTGTAGTTATGACAGGTCCCGACCTTACACTCAGGACCCTCTGCTGCCTTGGAAATAAACCAGATGGAACAGCAGGGCCCATTTTGTGGGGAGTGCGTGGATACTTGAATGGCAGATAGTGTTACTCATGCTTTGTTTTCTCTGAATGTAGATGCATTGTTACGCACAGTGAAGTATTATGCTACTCAGATTGCTGTTTGGGTAGTAATTGGGCTCCTGCAAATACCTCATGTGCAGCCCGTCATTGCTGTGAGAAAAATAACATGCACTCGACAGGGCCCCTGGAAAATGTAAAATTATACGTAAAATTGGGTGGGGGGTCAAGGTGGCATTTGTTATGAGGCCCCAAAACTAACAGCTACACACCCCTCTATGGAGACAAATCGACAAATGCTGTTTGTATCACAGGAATGCTGATCGCCTGCCTGGATTTTGTCTGTATCAGGATACGGTCTGTGGTGTGGGTTGGTCTTGTGGGAGGGAGGTTAGGGTGAGCTTCGGTGTGCTATGTGCAAACCAGTGGCGATCGCTCTAAGACTACAAGTGAAGCTCTGCCTCCTCAAATATGTCAGAAAATAAATGCTCAGATATGCACATCGTATTGATGTTGCTTTTAGTAAAAGTGCGCTAAAACGCGTTCAACTTAATGACGAGCTCGTTCAGAATCAACTATTTATCGTAGATTGTCTGACGCGATTTTCGTCTCATGCATTTCCGTGGCACAGTGCATTAAACCCTATTGAAGTGCAGCTTCAGTGGACTTCTATGGCACAGCACAGAATAGCTTTTTTCACTGCAGAGAAGCCAGACGCTTATTGGATAAATGCAGCAAAATCGTCACTTCCAGGGAAGCTCAGCTTCTCTAGGAGTGAATGGAGCAGTGGGCGGGCCAGGACGCTGGGCTGATGCACGGTGATTGGAGGAACTGTCTAAAGGGCGGAACCCCTTTTTGATAGACAGCAATTATTAATATACACCAGCCCGATTTCGAGCTCAGTCCCGTGCGGATTAGCAAGCGAAGTTATGAGACAATCTGCTGCACATAGTGTGTTATTTGCTGGTAATATATACATATATATATATATAAATCATTCTTTAAATAAAAAAAAATAATTATAGCGTTCTCGAGTTTGCTCCTGGTTTCAGCTTTGTAAAGTTGGTTAGTTCGTTCATTCATATAATATAATATTCATATAATTTTATGATGTAGGTCTAAACCGAGCTTCCCCTGTTTGAAAGACTAGCAACCGCCACTGGTGTAAACATATCACAGGTCCCATCAGAAACTGCTCATGATTTACTACTCCAAATCTAATATTTTTAGGAGATTTATAATTATACAGAATAAACTGGATTACCTTCCTTGGCAAGCAGCATTTAAAGGAACACTTATAACGTGCCTTAGTATTTTAAACAAACTCAGAGTTCAGCATTGCTCATTCTTATGTTATGATGAGACAACTTGCATATTTAAGATAGATGCACTGTACTCTCTTTTCCACATATGTAATTTTGTTTGCACAAGTATTTTTATAATAAAGAAATAAAAAACAAAACATCCGTATATTTTTAAAACTAGCAATGAATAATTTAAAAGATTTAAAGCTCGTTTCTTGCAATAAAGCTTTTACGACCACGCTGAGCACAGTATGAGCTACGGCATTTTGACTCCCGAGTCCGGTTGTTCAGAAATAATTTGATTTCAGCTGATGGATTGGATCAAATCTTAAAAATGGGTTGTTCAATAAAAAAATATTCTGAAATCAAATTAGACAATGCGCTTAATTACCTGCTCACTACAATGTCACATATGGGTTAAATGCAGAGTCTACATTTCGTTGTGGTGAGTCAACAATGACAAATAACCACTTTCACCTTTTTAGTAGTACTGGGATACTTTTTATACAAAAAACTGGATTACCCTGATCCCAGCAGAAGGGTGGATTTCAGGGAGAAATGTAGCAAAACCTTAACACTAAGAATATATGCATGCATTTATATTTTGCACTTCACTTGTTCAACTATTACAGTAATAAAGTAGAGATAGTACACGTTCATCTACCACGTAAGCCTTTCAGTACAAAGTTCCCATACAAAATCCCCCAAAAAACTCTCAATAGCAAACACAACATTTAACTTCAATGGTCATAGATTACTGTATGTTACAGTGACGCAGTTATCAGGGATAGTGTCTTGGGTTAAGCCTCGGCGCCTGTGATGGGAAGGTGGCCGCTTCGAGCCCGGCCTTTGCAGAATAGTCAGGTCTGTGGACCATGTGCAGCAGTTCAGTGTACAATGTGGGGTAATTCTATAATTTTATAAGGGATGGAGGCAAGAACTGACTGGGGCGCCAGAACAAGGTCTTGCGATGTTGTGACTATATGCTATATTAATAAGATTGTATTGTACCTAA
>JAODKL010000079.1:1674936-1686432 GCA_026780765.1 Petrocephalus schoutedeni
ACATATGGCCGAGCTCCTTACTGTACATACTGAATGTATGTCAGATAGTCGCTCCCGGATTGCAATCTGTTATACAACAAACTCGGACTTGCAACTTCCCCACGTCTCAGCTGTGACTCCCTGCTTATACACGGACCCGGCGGAGACGGCAAACTCCAACAATAACACCGGTAATCCGGATTTGGGTATCTTACAAAGTATATATAACTAACAAAGTATATATATAACTTCGTACACACAAGCGGGCCCCGGAGACGCAAACACGAGGCGTTCCCCCGCGGGCAGACGGAGCGCCTCCCTGCCGCCGCCTGATTGGCTCGGCGCGCACACGTGACTCGGTGCGGGAATGTTTGATCTACCTCGGTGGTCCGGCCGCTCGGCGCCCTGCGAGCGGACAAAGGCTGCGGCCGCCCCGGAGCGCCGCTTCTGCCGCCGGAAACCGGCCCGACCGCCGCCCGACTGCCGCCCTCAGCGACTACAGCGACGGCGGGACTCGCCAGCCGCGCCGGGGAAAAGGTGAGCGGGCCGAAAGGGGGCCGTAGGCGGCGGGCCGGAGGGAGGTGAGCGGGCCGAAAGGGGGCCGAAAGCGGGCCGAAAGCGGCGGGCCGGGACACCGTAAGCGGGCCGGGACTGGGCCGGGACACCGTAAGCGGGCCGAAAGGGGGCCGTAGGCGGGCCGGGGCGCTGCGGACAAAGCGGGCCGAAAGGGGGCCGTAGGCGGGCCGGGACACCCAGCGCACCCGAGTGCGGAGCGCGGTTAGAAGCGAGCGGCCGGAGGCCCGAACCCGAACCCGAACCCCCCTCGCCGGGCGCGGCGCCTGCTCCGGCCGCCTCTGTGCGAAGTGCGCGTCTTCAGTACGATAAGATAGCGAGCAAATTGTGTCTTTTTATTCATTTCTAAGACATCACTTTTCCTCGGAAATGTATCGCTGAACGACACATTATATAAACATAGTTTTTGAAAAATGCATTCGAATATTAATCCGCAAAATTGTGTTCAGGTTGCTTCAGAGTTTGTGATGACGTGTGGTTCGTTACATGGTGTGTAGAGAAAGTTACGCTCAAATCGGCCCATTCCAGTCTAGTAATTATAGGAGTGCTGGGGCATTTCCCCCCTGACAGGGTAATCAGCGTGTCCCGATTAACCCCCGTCACGTGTTTGGGGTCAGTCTGACCCCAGAGCATCATTAACCCCCATCACGTGTTTGGGGTCAGTCTGACCCCAGAGCATCATTAACCCCCGTCACGTGTTTGGGGTCAGTCTGACCCCAGAGCATCATTAAACGGGAGGCAGATTTCACATGGGGAAATTATCACGGGAAAAGGGTTAAAGGGCAAATGATTACTTTGCTATAAAAGTGCAGCCTGGTGTTGAAAATAGTTGAAAATATGAAGAAAATAGGCTTAATGCTAATGACCAGGGTCAGAAGGTCCACACTGGTGCCACTGTCCCCCCTGCAGTATCCCAGCATGCCCCTGTGGCTCCAGGCACCCAGTCCCGCGGAATGAACAGCAGTGGGAATGACTCCGAGGAGGACTGGTGGCAGAGTGGGGCCGGTGGAGCCGTGGCACTGGAATCGGTCTCCGTGCTGGCCATCACCCTGCTCGCCTGCCTGGGCAACCTGCTGGTGGTGGCCGTCCTCTACCGCAAGCCCTACCTGCTGACTCCCAGCAACAAGCTGGTGTTCAGCCTGACGCTCTCCAACCTGCTGCTGTCCGTCCTGGTGCTGCCCTTCGCGGTGACCAGCTCGGTGCGACGCCAGTGGCTGTTCGGCGTCGTCTGGTGCAACTTCACGGCCCTTCTCTACCTGCTCATCAGCTCCGCCAGCATGCTTACCCTGGGAGCCATCGCAATCGACAGGTTGGGGGTCCGGCTCCGTGCTATGGGAATTACCTTCTGGAGGGTTGTGGGTGTACAGGACCGCGTTTTCTGAGACTGTCCTGCCATCAAAGCTCACGATAGTGACTAATCGCTTGCAAGAACATGTCTTAAAAGCCTGCATTGTCCTTGAATCTGCTTATCCAGTCTTGGGATCTGACAGGTTTTGTTTTTGCCGAACACAAGGTTTAAGGTTTCACTTAATTTTGTGCGTTCATTGGTTTTATTGTTAAACGTCCGCGCAAGGATACAAGGCTGCTTTGTTTATGACAGACTTGTAGTCAGCTGCACTGTGCTCTTGGGGGGGGGGGTCATTATATCTTACCAGTTTCTACCTATAGATAGATGGTATGATGGTAAAGCCCACTTGACACTGAGCGGACAGTGAGGCCCCAGCGTCTGAATGCCACTCTGTCCCCCAGGTACTACGCTGTGCTCTATCCCATGATCTACCCCATGAAGATCACGGGCAACCGGGCGGCTGTCACCATCGTCTACGTCTGGCTCCACTCCTTGGTCGGCTGCCTTCCGCCGCTTTTCGGCTGGTCCTCCTTCGAGTTTGACCGGTTCAAGTGGACATGTACGGCGGCCTGGTACCGCAGGCCCTCCTACACGGCCTTCTGGGCGTCCTGGTGTTGCTTGCTGCCCTTCCTGGCCATGCTGGCCTGCTATGGCGTCATCTTCCGGGTGGCCCGCATCAAGGCGCGCAAAGTCCACTGTGGCACCGTGGTGGTGGCCCAGGAGGAATCGGCATCCAGGAATGGCCGCAAGAGCTCGAACGCGTCGACCTCCTCCAGTGGCAGCCGTCGGAGCCTCCTGTATGCTGGCAACCAATGCAAGGCCTTCATCACCATATTGGTCGTGCTGGGAACGTTTCTAGTGACTTGGGGGCCCTATGTGGTGGCTATTAGCACAGAGGCCCTCTGGGGCGAGGGAAGTGTCTCCCCAAGCCTGGAGACTCTGGTCACATGGCTGTCGTTTGCTAGTGCGGCCTGCCACCCTCTCATTTATGGCCTGTGGAACAAGACTGTGCGCAAGGAGCTTCTGGGAATGTGCTTCGGCGGTCGGTACTACAGGGAGTCGTTTGTCACCCGCCACAGGACGGCACGCCTCTTCAGCATCTCCAACCGCATCACGGGTGAGTGCTGGAGTTCCCTTGGCTCCCTCTCAGGCCGCCAGCACTGTGTAGCCCCCACCTGGATGTTGCCATTTTGCTCACCACACAGTAGCTAAGGGGCAGGAGAGAATTCACCGGTTCCATTTAGGGGATGATTAGGAGGCCTCTCCTAGATGTACCACCCCAACGCTATTGAGAGATGCCCAGGGAACTTTTATAACCTCAGAGTCAGGACCTTGGCTTTAGTTCTGATCCGAAGGACGTCACCATTTTTATAGCAGTGTCCCCATCACTGCACTGGGATCACTGGGATCCACGCAGACCACAGGATGGGTTGACCTGTTGGCCACACCAACACCACTGCTAGCTGCAATCCAGCTTTCCTAGTTAGTCTAGGAAACCCGCTTAACTTCAGATGATTACCTGATCTGAACTGCAGGTGGTGGATGCTACCTCTCTTGCGCTGAGATTTTGTGAAGCGAGCCATTATTCTTAGCAAGATCAATCAGGCTAACTAGTTTTCTACCTACCATCCCTTTGTAAAGATCACTAACCACTCCCAATCGCTGTTACTTAAATAAGAGGCTTGTTGAGAATCTGCATTTGCAGAGGTGTCTGAATAAAATGCTTTAATCTACCCCTTTCAGTACAGGTACATTGGAATGCTTTTTTTTTTTTTTCTTTTGCAAGTACCATCTTGTTTTCCTTACTCACTCCACTGTACACAGTGTGAAACTTGGAGTCTGAGTTCACGGTCTGGCCATTTATATGGACCCCTTGCAGCGTTTTGGCTTTTCGATCTCTGGCACGGAAGCTCAATGCCCCGAGTCACACACTGCCTCCTAGCTCTATGTCCACATGAAACTTAATCAGTGGCTCTCAGCTATGGATGTTAGACTGACACTTGCCTTCTATTTGGGGACATTTGGAATGTGAGGATGAGGATGTTGTCCATGATGTAACCTAGTGTTGTTGCACAAAAGCAGTACTGCTCTGCCTAATCCAACAAGTACGATTTGTGTTGCAATGCACTGTCGGCCGAGCTTCCTGTTAGCTGTAGTGAAAGAAACATGCACGACTTCACTATGTTGTCAACTGAAAACTATGTACCATGGTGGGTGTTGAGACTCCAGCTGACCTGGATTCTTTTTCCTGTCTGAACATCAGGTTTGTTTTCTTAAAAGTGACTGAAACCTTCCTGTCACGCATGGCTGCAGATGGTATGTGGCTGAACGGCCGCGTCTCCTTACAGATTTGGGGATGTCTCCACACCTGACGGCCATACTTGTGGGAGGGGGGCAGCTTCTGGGACACGGCAGCAGTACTGGGGACACCGGCTTCAGCTTCTCCCAAGACTCAGGTGAGCTACATACCGTGGGGCCTTTATTTGGGCTGCTTGGTGCTCTGGCCCCCGGAGCCCCCTGCCGCAGCTTGCCCGAGGCTGCAGGACGGGCTCAGTGAGCAGCATTAGAGGTTCTACAGATGTTCTGAGTGTGCAGTGAGAAGCTGCCACCATTCCCATAGTCTGTCCCAGATGTGCTGTACAAGAGCCTTTTGCTGCATGCCCGTCTCCGCTATGATGGCGTTCAGTATCTGCTCCTCTTCTGCACAGGTACCGAGGTCCTGCTGCTGGATAACTTTTCCTCGGATTCCCATCCTTCCCAGCACACGGGCGTCCTGTCAGCGAAGAGGAGGAGCTCTGTGACATTTGAGGACCAACATTCCAGAGGTAAGCTTCCCACTGTTTTAACAGGCTGCTGCTGATTCTGGAATATTCCACTCCTGTGGGTGCCGAACAGATACGGTCACACGGAAAACTCTGCCTAAAGATCTTTTACATCCATAGCTAACGCTTTTTTGTGGGATTCCTCTCTTTAGCAAATGTTGGTTCTCCTCCAGTCCAAGTCAAGGCTGAGATCCACAAGTCTTTGGACAGCTATGCCTCCAGTCTGGCAAAGGTGATTGAGAGCGATGCCAGGCTGCAGCTCTTTGGGGAGGAAGGTGTGCTTCCCGGCCGCAGTGTGACGCGGGCACCACGCTACCTGGATGGCGAGAGACTTAGGCTGGAGAGCATCGATGAGGGCATAGTCAAGGACGAGCTGGAAGTGGTCTCCGTGTAGCCCCCACCCCCTTTCTTTTATAGTGTGGTTATTTCTGATTATATAGCAAAGTATTTGTATTGTTTTTTGTAAACTTTTGTATGTTCATTGGAAAATTGTAAGCATTTAAATTGCGCAACTAAACTTTTTCATCATGGTGGTTGCCTTGGTTTGATTTTGAAGTCAACATTTGGGATTAGAGGTAAAATTCACTTTGAGATTCTGAAACAAAAAAAAAAAAAAAAAACAAACTTACCCCACTTAGGGGTGTGTGGAAAAGCCACATGAGACCTGGAATCTTCCTTGGTATTCTGACACGAGGGAGCACTGTTTGAACAGATTTTTACTTAGTGATTTCTGGCCATAAGTTTACATGCAGGTATACAAAGTCTTTTTACCCTTCAGCTATCAAGAAAGCACACTTTAAAAGGTTAAACAATAGCTTTTGGGGCAGAGGAAAAAGTATTGCACTTTAAATCTTCAAGCACCACCCATTTTTAAAAACTAGAAGCAGAACCCCATTCCAATCCACCTGTAGACCTCATTCAGTCCCTCACGCAAGAAACATTAGTACTAAAAAAGGGTGGCGGGCTGAAAATTGCACTAGTGTTCTCTTACAGAAATATTCTACGCTTGTACAAAACAAATGTTCAAGTACTCTGTAGCAAAAGTTTAAAAAGAACGGGTCACTATGGCTCGTCTTCATTCTCCTGACCGGAACCTTCTGATCGATCGCCCTCGGTTCGGTCTAAGGAAGACGGAAGAGAAGGCAACTTTGACAAAGGGCTGTGGACATCGAAGGAACAAAAAAAACCCAGAAACGACAGGAGCTGTATAGCAAAATGCACCTGGATCATACGACGGCATCCTGTTCCTTTAAACAGAAGCTAGCTAGGTTAAGCCAAGTTGCTCGTTAGTACGGATGGATAAAACCTGCACGTTACTAGACATTGTTTCCTTAAGCAGACTTTACATATGTATTCATTCGTGATCCTTGATTTTGGTGTCTGCAACAGGGGTGCAATACCCTCCAGGACTGGAGTTTGACACCCCTGACCTAAGTTAAGTGGTGCTGAAGGTTTTAGACCAGGGGTGTCAAACTCCAGTCCTGGAGGGCCGGTGCCCTGTGTAGTTTAGTTCTTTCCCTGTTCCACCATAAACGATCGAGCTGAAGAGCTGTGTGGTAATTAGCACAATGAGCTGTGAGTTGAATCAGGCGTGTTAAATGAGGGTAAACCCAAAAATGTGCAGGGCGGCAGCCCTCCAGGACTGGAGTTGGACACCCCTGTCCTAAAGGAACTGTTCCTGGATGTTGCGGTGCTGGTGGTTGGCCGTGTCGACGTGCTCACCAGTCCTGATGTGGTTGAGTGAGGCTAGCATCCTCAGCATGAAAGAGGCAGGGACTGTGATGGTGTTCCTGGTCTCCTCCAGCATCAGCTCATTGCGCGCTATCACCTGTCAGGAGATCCAGCCAACTCCAGTCACATGTTACTTTGCATTCAGACTCAAACTTCCATCGAGGGAAGGTTGGCTTCAGCCATACATAGGACACGATGCTACTGGGTGCTGGATGCTGGAGAACATCCATTTGGGTCATCAGCTGCAGGACCAGTACCACAGTGCAAACTGGCTACATGGGGGGCGCAAGGGGGTCAAAACCAGGGAGCAACTCGACTAATACAGTTTGTTTTCTGGCATCATTTCCACTCGTACATGGATACAAATCAAGCAAAATGTGTTCATAAGGCAGGACGGCCACAGTCCACTCACCTCATTGGCAAGAACCCTGTTGAACGATGGCAGTTCTTCCAGTGGGGACCAGATCTTGATATCGTAGTCTATTCCAGAAGAGGCAAGGACTGGAAGAAAGTGGGAGTAACAAGAATGAGGAACCCTTGAGCGTGAAGTTCAATTGCCATGTGCCGAAGTGGGAGAAGGCGAAGTAATGCAATGCATTGTGGGATAATCACTGGGGTCATAGGGATGGGGTTGCAGGCAGTTGACCACGTGGTTGTCGGCCTCCAGCAGCATCAAGTGCTCCGCTGTACGCCGGTCCCAGATGAAGATGTGGCCGCAGTCAGAACCACTCATCACAAAGCTGTTCCCCCAAAAGCAGGACTCTTTGATCTGCGGAGAAGCCAGGGCTTGTTAGGCCTATGCATGCCATTTGGGCCCCCGTCTACCAACAAGCCTCAGGAAAGGCCCGTTAAGCAATCTCTACAAGTCCAAGCAAACTGCTTTTGATGGAGTGCACTACAGCCCCACAATCCTCGGCTGCACACACCATTGTCCTTGAGTTGCGGTGGCCCTTGTATACCATCTTGACCGTGGGCCTGCGGATGTTCTGCGTCTCGCTCTCCTCCATCTCCCGCCTCTCCTTCCTCCTACGGAACAGCTCCTGAATGCGTGCCGCCGCGGAGCGCCTGGGGGGAGGAGTCAGGACTAGGCAGGCAGCACCACCCACCGCTCAAACCCAAATGTATCTCATGCTCTCAAACCACCAAATACCACTAACTGATGTAAAATGGCTCCTAAGAGACGTACTTGGCTCTCAGTTCCAGCACCCATACTGACAGATGATTAGTGCTCATGTTCTGGCGTGAAAAGTCAAGGATTAAAATCCTATACACAAGCCCTTTTCTACCAGCAAAAAAAATGTGCATTCTTATTTTTTCTTCTGAAGTAAAAGTCTGTAAACAATCTAACAACCAACCAGCAAATTTGGCCCATAGCACAATATAGATTTTTCCAGTAGGGTTTACTGAAGGATTAGGATAAACATATCCATAAAGCATTCTGGTATCTCTGTCCACAAATACCATAAAGGGGAGGGAGGGGGATGATGTTACTTGTAATTGTGCTCTGATTACACTTCTCCTGCAATTTCAAGCCAATCAGATAACTGCATGCTAAGAGGTGGTATTGCATGTGCTCACACTCACTCCTGACCTTCCTGAAACCTTAATCTTAATCTTCTGAAACCTAATCGTAATCTTTTTTGGGCATTGTATTACTAATTAGTGCTAATGAAAAGATTAACATTGAACTATAGGTGTGACTGAACTTGATATTGAGAAATTATAGCTCTATTAAAAGACAGCAAACTGCACAGAACAGTCAGCATGTCATGGATATACTTTGCTGCACTATGGTTTTATCTCACACTGGATATCTTGTAGTTTTTGTGCATTTCCATTGTTAAAACAACATATATACAGGCTTTTATATTCATGTGAGGAGAGCCTAAATGCATCACGACGTGTGATATTGCTAATATCAAAAATACAGAACATGCCATTTTATCCTTTGGGTAAAAACATGCACAGAACACTGGTCTCGGTTTGGTCACCCTCCCAGCCCTGCCAGTAAGCAGGGCCATGTCAGCCCGGGTACGGCTCGGATAATTTACAATGGGAAACCATCAGTCTGTGGTACGGACCCCTCCGACGGATTCTTGGTGGCAGTGGAACAGTGCCGTAAGGATCAGCTTGCTTAGGAAAAGTGATCAGTCAGTGACTGACGAAGTGAGAGATGACTGTCGTCACATTAGAGCTGTGACAAAATCGCCCTGATATCCTGACAATATAGCAAAAGCATTTTGACTCATGGCTTATTGACGTAGGTACTTTTAGTGGCCGTGACTAATTCATTGGTGGAATTATTTGCTTTTGTGACAGTAGTTAATTGTTCTGGGTGCAGACAGATGCCAACGACCTTTCGCAGGTTAATCATACTGCTGTGTTATATGCTTAAACCGAGCTGAGAGATGCTCAGTCATGAGAATGGCAAGTACGCCGTTTCACAAAACGTGCCAAAGAAATTTAGGAAAGCAATTTCAATATTTTGTGACTTGGTGTTAGCGGTTTCACCAATACCATGCACATGCCAAGTAATGGCCACGCCAAGCACTGCACTGCAGGGACCCGCTATCTGTGGGTTGCAGGTCCCTGCCCATGCACGCCTGCGTGCCGCTGTACATTCCCAGGTTCCCCCAGCTCTTATGACAAGGGCATACAGACGTAACTGAAATTAGGGGCAGACCGATATGGGTTTTTCTACAGCCGATGTTGGTGCTGCTATTTAGAGGTCAGGGTCAGCCAATGGCTGATATATGCTGCCGATTTTTTGCCAATACTTGGACGTTTTCCCCGCTATTTGCAAGGTAAAATATCACACTAATAATATAGGATACACTAAATTTCTCAACTTAAGAACATTTATTGAACACTGACTTAGACCATAAGTGTAAACTTAAATATAAATAGGGTGACCAGGTAATCTATGTCATCCCGGACACTTAGAGCTACTTCAGGTGTTACAAACTACTTTAAACCTGAAAGACTCATTTGCTTGGCTAATAGTTAATTTCTTCTTGTGCTTTGACTGGTTTGTTTTCTTGATTCAAAGACTCGTCCAGCTGTTTCACATTAATCATACATGTGTCACTAATGTTATAGGAGACTGACCAATCAGCACGCAGCGAGAATGTATAAGCAGAGATAAGGAGAAAAACTTTAAAATACGTGAACATTTTAAGGAAACCTTAAGGAGGACATTTAAGGAGGTTCTGTGCAACTGACTTGATTTTAAGGAAATCTTAACTTCGGGTGTTTTGTGCAACTGGCCCCAGAATTTTAGCTGTTCCGTTCTCTCCCAGGACTCTTATGAAAGTTCTGGCTGGGGTCCTGGGCTGGCCGCAGACGTGCCTGTCTGTAAATCGGCGCACTACAGTCGGATATTGGCCGATAACGATGCACGAGAATATGCCAAATATCGGCGCGATATAATCGGCACTGATATATCGGTCGACCTCTAATTGAAATATTTAGCGCAATTAAGTCACACCCCTCCCCCCCTCATCTAATGGTGAAGGAAGCTGTCCAAGCAGTCTGCAAACACCGTCCACGTCCTGCGGCCGGGGGCTTTAGGTCCCCGTAGAGGTGCTGTTAGTGCCCACACGCAGGCTGTTGGCTCCAGCTCCTCAATACACTCCCTTAAACAGTTACGGTGGCTTTAGAGGGTCAGACAGAGCCAGGCAGCAACTCCAGATACATAAGTCACCGAGATGTTAAAACAAGTGCGAGTTAGCAGTGATGGGAAGCGACATAGCGGCTTTACCTTATCATCCTATCACCTACGGCTGATCCTCTGAAATTAAATCTATGGGGAGGAATACAGTTCACTTATGACAAGACTAAACATTCCTTAGAAACACCTGGAACACCTGGGGGGGGGGGCAGCAAGAGACAGAATAGTGTTTTGCAACAAAGGCTCCAGTTCCTTGGCAATTTATCAGCAGCTGGTTCAAAATGACAAACCAGCGTTTGGGGGGGGTAAAATAGTGACAGGATAAGCATGGTGTAGGCAAGCTGCACTCAGAGTCACTAAAGTGTGGATCACCATGTCCTGGCTGCAGGACTACAGATGCTATCAAATGCTCCCAGGAGTCAGAAAGACGTGGACAGGCCTTCACCTTGGATCCCTGGGATCCGGCATAGCCAAAGCAGGACATTAATGCTTACAAAACAAGAGAGGGCAAAGGGGAGAAAACTGCAAATGTGGGAAATGAAGCAGTCTCACTAGAGGGCGCTCTCATAAGTCCTGCCAGTCACAACCCCAACAGTGCTCGACTGCATGCTAGTACTGGTGGACTCATACCTTGGGCTCTGTCCTGAGCGGTACCTCGAGGGTATGAGGATGGGGTCGTCGTCACTGTCGTCAGAGTCCTGGTGGCCCTGAGTGCCCTGGGTGCTCGGAGTGCCCTGGGAGGCAGAGGCTCTCCTCCCTACTGCCTCACCCCTCCAGAAGGTTCCCCTCGAGGCCTCGCGGGTCTGGGTGTCTATGACGCCCTCTGTCGGCGGTTTGTCAGCGCCAGGCTCCCCCGAGGGACTCTCTCCACCAACGGAAGCCTTTTCTGGACTGCTGTGGGCGCGCTCTGCTTCGGCTGGGACCGTCTCGGGGTCCACCGCACTCGTCCCGGGTGCTTCTGATACAAGTGGATCAGCTGAGACATGAGAGAGTACGGTCTGCCACCATAATCACTCTAAATCCATAAAGCACTGCGAGATCCAAAGACCTCACACAACGAACATCTCAATGAAAAGCCAGCAAGCGCTAGTATTTTTTGGGGGGGATTTCTCACCGGACTCGTGGCGGGAGTCCCCTTGGGATGGCTCCTCCATGCTCCGAGGGCTCTGGCTCTCTACCTCGTTCCCCTTCCGGCTGCCACTGTTACCGCCGCCCCTGGAGCTGCAGCCCCGGCCACTCCTGGCCAGTGAGCAGGAAAAGGAGGAGCTATAGCATGTGTACCATGTGACACTCCCACAAAGAATGGGTAAGGGAGGAGGAGCTATGGCATGTGTACCATGTGACACTCCCACAAAGAACGGGTAAGGGAGGAG
>JAODKL010000079.1:1752425-1762830 GCA_026780765.1 Petrocephalus schoutedeni
TGAAAGGGGGATGCACAGGTACGGTGATCAGTCACCCAGGTGACTTTAGTGAAATGGGGATGCACAGGCACGGTGATGCTACACTGTGCTCCTTCTACTCATGGCTTCTCCATAACCTGGGACAACCATTCTAGCTAGTGTGACACCAGGCCATCCGAGATAGAGCAGCTTAAAAAGCCACACACCGGGATCTACGTCATAATTCCTGGAGCTCCGCTGTGCTCCCAGGCCCCACGGCCGGCACTGTGCGTACATCCGTCCGGGCGTCTGTGAGCATTAAACAGAAGAGGCACGTTCAAACACCTGTGATCTCTGAACTTCAGCTGGTCATGCAGAGAAAGGCATGTGACCGGGTGCGAGTGCCAGGTAACCCACCAAACATTCACATAATACGGAAGTTTCTAAAAGACAGAGAAACACACAGAGAGGCAGGTGGGCTGAGCGGAAAAACAAAGGCCCACTCACAGAAAGTCCTCTGTGAATGAGAGAGTGTAATGAGAATCCGCTCATTAGGAAAAGCTCGGGAAGGCCATTATCCCCCCACCCCGCCCCTGAGTCACCCAGCATCCGCACTCTTTCCATCTCACTGCATAGACATGTCGATGTTGACAATCGGGGCTCTTCAGAGCACAACCCGGATTCTGTCCCTGAATTTCTAGGATGGACTGCCACTCCCCCTGTTGGAGTTGGCGACGCATTCATCAGAATAAATGTGACATTAGACGCCTCTGTAAGCCCTCTTATCATAAAACAGAGCTGTCCTGCCATGACTGTTCTTATCATCATTAATAATAACAAATTGGAAAGAGCAAGTTTATTCACAGATGTATCATTATCAATTCTCAAGATACCTGGCATAAGTTGATTTTTTAAACTTGTCGATTAAGAAGCACACTCCAATCATACACAATATATTTGTCAGATGAGTGAATTCAGACTAAACTTAGTGGCTTCCATAAAGCTATCCTTCATTTTTACATAAAGAAAGTCCGCATTTTTTCTCAGTTAATTCTTGTCAGAGATTCAGGGAGAATGACGGAGCAGCGGGTTTGGGGGTTATGCAATTTCATATTTACCAAAATGTGTAGCAACACGTCGTCTTTTGACGTAGAGACAAATATCCCTGGAGTTGTGCAGTCAGTAACTAAGGTTGACTTTTATTAATTGCAGCATATGGGATGTTAGAGTGGCATGGAGAATTGCATTAGACAGGAATAGCATTGCAGGCCAGACATAATGTAAATAACTGGATGTTTCTGTTGGACATACATTTGTATTCGTTGCATTTTGCTACGTCTTCCATTTTTAAAGAATTTATATCTAGATCTATACGTATAACAGGCTGTGCACAAAAGACAAAAATATTCAACTCAAAATGGGATAGCTTTTATTGGTATATACCTATTTGTGAATTCTTAGCTACTGGATACGCTCAGTGTTGCACTTTTTCTGTGAAGTATTCCTGACTTTGAAATAATGACCTTGAAGAAGCCTTCAAGCTACCGGTAAAGTGCAGAAATGCCCTCAGCTGAAACTTCCTGTTCTGGGTCATGTGACTACAGGGGTAGTGCATAAGAATGACCTTTACACTGGTTTTTGCGTTGGAGAATGTGAGCCACTCCTTTAGAGCCATGACAAAAATGAACACTGACACCAAATGAAGGGGGGATGTTTTGCCACTATCAACTGCAAAACAAATATAACTGTCAAGATGCCCTTGGTTACTCACCTATGCATGCTTTACTCTGAAGATACTCCTGGTTACACCAGGTGCTGCTGAACAGATCTGAGTCAGTATGAAAAAAGGACAGTAACATTAAAAGATTTTTAATGGGGTTGAATGTTTCGTGCCATACACTGCGAAGTTTATGAGATAAAAATACTGAATTATAGTATGTAGGGTTAGGGATGCACTTCTGAGAATGCACTGAATGTAATTATGGGATCCATAAGATTTAGTCAAACTCCTCAAACGCTTTGGCTCATTATTTAACATGAATTCAGTACATTGAGAGGGTCTCGGACAGTTGGTACTGCTCCTCTTATGTGTTAAAGATGCCAGCGGTCTGTCTCTGTCCCCAAGGGGAGAGCCAAACTCGTCACTAACCTACAAATCCTTCTTCCCTTGGCAGATTTGTTTACAAAATGATGATGTGTCGTTGTCTTGGTATAAACATATAAATGAAATAAATAAATATAATTAAAAACTAGAATGTATACCATGTGAGAATAATTCATACCTTATGAAATGCTGCACTGAAATTTTGATTATGTCATTATCAAATCCATTAGTCTTTTCCGGTCTTCAGAGTTTAGCCTGCCAAGCAAATAACAAGCAACAGTTACGAGCCCCCATCAAATGCAGTATAGCCACAGCTCTCTCAACCTGCGACCAGCCATCAAATATTGCAAGCGCTTTTACATATCTGGGAGGGACACTGAATGGGACGATCAGGTGTATTAACACGCAGCAAGTGAATACTGGAGAAGAGCTTATACAAGCCTGACTACGTCGGCGCGGTGAGAGATACCACTGAATACTAATTCATAGACATGCAGATGTTCAAAATCAACAGGAGGATGCAAACGTGACCTGGGAGAAAAAAAAAATCAAATCACATTCGTGCTATAGCGCCACCTGGCATAGCACAGATAAGTAGAGGGCGACACTGCAGGTGTAAAATGCAGATTACAGATAGTCTGTGTGCGTGCGTGACAAACATATTTCGCACCATTTCCTCCACGCCGGCGTGCATTCGCTCCCACTGCAGCGCATCGCTCTACGGAGCGCCTGCCTGCGCCGATGCAGACGTAAGCGCGAGGAGCACAAAGGGGGCGCGAGCCGCCGCGCGCGCGGACCGGACGCGCGCGTCGGGTGACGCGGCGGGGCCGGTGGGCGGGGCCTCCGGCCGGCGACGCGGGCGTTACGTAAGCGAGACGCGCGTCCTGGTTGGCGGAGGGCGACCCTCCTCCCCGGTGGGCGGCTTATTATAAGGGTCCGCGGGCGGAGCCGGGAGTCGGCGGCGGTATATGTGCGGGGTACGTTAGCGCTGTCCTTTGGCCACTGGCGGACGGGAGCGGAGCTTTCCGGCGGCGGTCTACCTGCGGGCGCTGAGACAAAGGGCGAGAGAAGCCGCCAGACGAGCCGCCGCTTTCGCGCTGAGGAGGGAGCTAACCGAGCGCCGCGATGCCCGCTGCCAACAAAGACGGCGACGACGGCTGGAAGAAGTTCCTGTGGAATTCCGAGAAGAGGGAGCTGCTGGGGCGCACGGCGGGCAGCTGGTGTGAGTGACCGGGCGCCGTGCGGGGATGCGGTGGGGCTCCGGGGCGCCGGGCTCCGGGCTCCGGGACGGGCGCCGCGATCGCGGGCGCTTCCCCCCTCCGTTCCGGCTCGCTGTTATAACTTGCCGCCTGCCTGTAGGGCTCCCTGGCCGCGTTTCCTGTCTTCGCTCCGCGACGAGGAAACACGGCACCTGTTTGATCCGACTAGCGGCGGCTCCTTTGACTTCTTTTCCCCCCAGCGCGCCCAGTGCCTTCGCGCTTCGCTGGATGCAGCCTCTCTCTCTCTCTCTCTCTCTCTCCCTTTCTCTCTCCCTCTCTTTCTCTCTTTTTCTCCCTCTCTCTCTCCTTCTCTCTTTCTCCTTCTCTCTCTCTCCCCCTCTCCTTTTCTCTTTCTCTTTCTCTCCCTCGTGGTCGCTCGGAAGTTCGCGCAACTTTTATTTGTTTTAATGTCTTTAAGTCCCCAGTAACATTATGGACTGAAGTTCACAGAATAAAAGGAATCTAATATATGCGAAGTTTGCAGTTTCCACACGTCCAGTTCCGTGTGTGTGTGTGTGCGCGCGTGTGTATGTGTGTGTGTGTGCGCGCGTGTGTATGTGTGTGTATGTGCGCGCGTGTGTATGTGTGTGTATGTGCGCGCGCGTGTGTGTGTGTGTGTGTGCCCGCGTGTGTGTGTGTGTGTGTGTGTATGTGTGTGCGCGCGTGTGTGTGTGTATATATGTGTGTGCGCGTGTATATGCGCGTGTGCGCGCGCGTGTGTATGTGTGTGTGTGCCCGCGAGGTCATTTTGAAGGACGTCTGCTTTGAATAATTGGCCGCCGATGCATTATTCCGAAGAGGCGCGCCCACAATAATCCGACTTTCACCCCGGTGACAGGCCGTTAAAATCAGGCTGAAATCCACAATTATTATAGATGTGTGGGATCTAGGGGGGTCGCTTAGATAAACTATAAAATGTGATTTAAAGCGATTAGCCCACGATGCTGTAGAGAATACAGAGTCACACGTATCGCGCTCCAAGGTTAGTCAAGGTGACGTGGGATGTTCTGGCCGCATGTGGAGCGTTACGGGCGTGTTACGGTGGGCAGGCTCCGCGAACGTCCCACGAACGTCCCCATAAACGTCCCACGAACGTCCCCGCGTCCCGCCGCTAATTATATATACACATACATGTCATACATTTCTGCTCTGCTAGTCTTCTTTAAAACCTGTTGCGTGGTTATTCGGATCGCTGCGCGATTTCCGTGTAGCCAGCGTGAGATTCGGCGCGGACTCGGGGACCCGGGCGGCTGGGATCGGTCCGCAGTCCCGTCGGATGAAGCGCGCTTGGCGGCGACCGATCGTCTGTAAGGTGCCTGTTAGCCGTATAGCCCCTATATGAGCCTCTACGGCGCTGCTAAATGCCGCTTGTTAGTGGCTGATCGCCACGTTTTCTGCGCTGGGTGAAAGTGAAAGCGCCCTGGTTTCCGGGCGGATTGCCCTGAGCCCCGAATGCTGCTTCCCTGCTTCGCAGGCCTACTGATTAACCCCCATCCCGTGTTTGGGGTCAGTCTGACCCCAGGGCATCATTAAACGGCAGGCAGATTCCACATGGGGGAATGATCACGGGAAAAGGGTCAAATTAACATTACCCTAACCCCAAATGCATCTGTGGCTTATTCTGCACTGACCGTCGACTGCGGCCCCCAGAATGTCCTTTCTAAGCCTGAGTTGTACTTTAACTGGTCAATGATCCTTCAAGGTTAGGGACTTTGTGCCTCTCGCTGTTTTATGAGTGGGTGGGATTTGAAGTACAAGGAAAGAAGCTTTCATTGGCTTCATCTTATGAACTGGTTAAGGAGCTGTTGTAAATGTGAGCTTTATCTATTCCACTTAAGAGGAATTTAAATAAACGCCTTTTAGGGGTTGTCTTAACGAACTGTGTATTCTCTTCTGGGTAGTGTGTGTGTGTATAGTTCAGTATGTGGTGGGAACGTCCTGATTTGGACAGCGTGGTAACAGTTTGGAATTTCATTGCGTTTGGCCAAATCTAAACCAATGTGAGACATTGTGCACCATGGCAGTGTTTGGAGACTCAAGGCACTTCATGCTAGTAGGATTTTTTTTCCACCCTATGGACAGAGGTGTAATGCTTCCTGTTGGGAAGGGATACCCCAGCCTGTGTCCTCTACATGCCAAGGTCAGCAAAACTTTGTCCACTCAAGGTTGAAGTGTAGGACAATGAGATTGTGGCTGCTTCCTGTGAACTCCGGGATGGGGCAGTGGGGTGGAGAGACAGGGCTGCTTTGTTGCCAAGTCACAGGACGGGCTTGGGGGAAGCGAGGACTCTAGAAGGTACTGTTAAGATTTCAGTATTTTGGGCACTGTTAATACTAGGAGAGGCTCTTCGCTGACAAAATGTAAAGTGACTCATTTGAACATGTCACCAGGTTTAATGTGGCAAATTTGTATTTGCACAATTGACATTAGTCTCTAATTTATGCTATGCATAGGATTGGCCTTGAAACTTGAGTAACTTAATTGCTTGCAATCAGATATTTAGCCCCCTCCCACCACCTGACTGGCTGGTACTGCTGCAGAGCGTACTTGGAAGACTTACTTGGTACAAACGGTCCATATATTACAAGTAAGGACTCTTTGAAGAACTCCTCCAATGCGTGAGCCATTACGTTTCGCTTTGTAGATGTGGGTATCCAAAGCAGTGGCGCTTTTCTGAAGGGGCACGGTCAGAATGATTTGGGGGGGGGGGTGGGGCGGTTAAGGGCCTTGGAATGTGAATCGCCGACCTTCTGATCGCAAGCCTAGCATCCAACCCCCTGAGTCACCCCCTCACCCTGGGATTCTGCCTTATGAATTTGATGCACGCCCTTACCAGAGCTGTTCAATTGACCTTTTTCTCAGTTATAGGACCATGCATGATTAATGTAAGGCTTTCTGGGGGAGGGGGGGGTCACACAGGCTTGCTGTCCTGATTAATTCCGTTCCAATGTAGAACCAAGGCCATTTTAGCCGTCCCACGGTAAGAGTGACTGTTTCTTCATTTTACACCCACAGCAAAGATCCTCCTGTTCTACGTGATCTTCTATGGCTGCTTGGCTGGGATATTTATTGGGACCATCCAAGCCCTACTGCTCACCATCAGTGACCTTAAGCCCACATACCAGGACAGAGTTGCACCCCCAGGTAAGTGGGGGTCTTGCTTGGGAACTGGCAGGTCACAGCAGGCCGCAGCTGTGTGTGGGAACGTCATTTTTTTGCACTTTCCGGTTTTTTCTTTTTTCACTCCCTTGTATTTACAGAACATATCAGGCAGGAAAAGATCACTTTACACTCGCCACAGTGTGTTTACTGATGTCTATCTGATTTTAGGAAAGTCTAAGCAAATATGTGACTGGTTCAAATTGAGGTGTAGAAATGGTTGTTCTAATAATGGGCTGTTTCTAATGGCGTCTTGCATACAGGATTTGACTGATACTCCCAGTTTCTCAATCACTAATTTTTTCCCAGTTTAATTTTCTATAATCTGTTTTGTGATGACAGGAAAGCACTCACTGAAAAATAGCGTCTGAATAAGGATAATGTTGCCATTCAAAGCTAAGCTCTACTTCACCAGACTAAGCAAAAGCCATCAGCTTCCACATGGAACAATCCTAGGTTCAGCGTTTCAGTATGAAATGCAGTAGAAAATCTTCAGAGCTTTGATCGGATCTCCAGAATGCCTGTGCCAATTCTGGCCACATTTCTAGTGCTGGACAATTAGCTAAGCTAAATCACTAGCAGAATAATCTCTGCTTATTGGTCCAGATATTCAGCCGAATATGTGATGGGTGTTTGTGGAGCTGTGTTTGTAGCTGGCAGGTGGGCTGGTGAACTTGGTAGTTTTTAGACATGTGATGACTTTATGCCTTTGTATGGAGTATCTGCAAAATAACTTTTACAATCTTCCATGTCTCTCTGCTGTTCACTTGTGACCAGGCTACATCGCGCTGTACTAAAGGTTCTATAAGCTGTCTTGTGCATGCAGTCTTGGCAATTCCGCTTAGATGGCTGCCATGTCATTTTGTCACATTTGACAATGTGATCTAAATTACAGATTTTACTCAGTAACAGATTTATCATTGCTCCTTACCCATACAGCATTTCCATTTTTCAACATGCAGTATGGGTAAGGTTCTTTAACGTTAGAACCTGAACCCCCTGCATATGACTGGAATATCAGTAAATTCTTTGTGCCAGACAAGACTGAAGCGTACGATGAATTTCTTGGTGAATATCCTCTTGGGAGTAAGGAGGGTTCCCATCTGAGTGTCTGACAGTGAAATGGGTGGCATCCATCTTGGCCTGCTCGATGAGGGCTGCCAGCGTTTAATGGCTGATTTGTGCTCTTTGTGACCCAGCTGGGCCTCACACGGCAGTCTGTAGGTATGTACTACTTCTCCATAAAGCTGCTTATTTGTATATCTGATTAAAAGGATCTTTTGGCCTATGGAGACCTCAGTATGTGTAAATGTATTGCATGTCATGTTTTAATCGGCAAATGCAGAGCTTGTCTAAGCTTGCTCACTTACTGATTCTCTTATTTCTGGCCATTTTCCAAAATTGCTAAATTTCTCTGACCTCCTGCTTTTTGTGGTCTTGACATCACCCCGATGGCCCAGCCTGGCCGGGTGCATTGGCTCTGGGGCTTTCTCTTCCCCTTTGTCTGTAACAAGGGCCGCAGAGTCGGCCATGTTGACTTTAAGAGAAGGCTGGGAGGCTCTTTGACTGTCAGCCTAACCAAGGAAACTACAGTGGGTGGCAGGGGTGGGGTCCCCAGCCTGAAAGGCGTCCCCAGCAGCGGTCAGAAAGAAGGAACTGGCCAGGCCTCTATGCTAAAGGGCCCCCCCATTGTGAGGCAGGATAGCGCATGAACTAGGGAAACTGCTGCAAGTCTGACCTGAAAAAGTGTGTGTGTGTGTGTGTGTGTGTGTGTGTGTGTGTGTGTGTGTGGCTCGTGTATATTACATTGTGGGGACCAAATGTGCCCACAATGTGATGAAAACATGTTATTTTGATGTTGTGGGGACTGAAAAAATGGGGGAAACCCAATTTTATAAAAATCTGTGACTGCAATCTATAAACTAAAAATGTTAAGTCTAGTATTTGTTTTTGGTTAAGGTTAGTGCTGGGTAGGGGATAAGGTTGTTGGGATTAGGGTTTTGCCCATAGAAAGAAATAGATGGGTCCCCACAAAGAATAAAAGTGAATAAAAGTGTGAATAAACTTGAATAAAAGTGTGTGTGTGTGTGTGTGGAGGGAGGGAGGGGATTTCCCCCCTCATATGAGTAATACCCACACACACTCTGTGCCGTTTGCTACCGCTTTGAGGTGATCAACTGAAGCCTGACTAAGTTTGGAACTGAGAGGCACTTGTTACCCTCCCGCCTCGCTCGACCTCCCTTTGCGTGACACCATTGGCCCTTTGCCTGCATACTGTTGTCTCTGGGAGAAAATGACCGCTGTGCAGCACGTGGCTCTTTGAAACCGCCACCGCCATGATGTGTGCTGGCATATTTGCATGTGGGGCCGCGGCAGAGCGCTGGCGTTTCTGCATGGAGTCTGCGCGAATGGGGAATGCCGGTTCCATGCTGCTGTCCATCAGCGGCCAGTGAGGCGTTTGCCCTGCCGATGGCGGATATAATTGCTTGCAGATTCTGTGCAAGGGAGATGCGGCACTAGACTGGCCTTAATATCTGACTCTCTTCATGCATGGCTCGATTTTTGTCACTCTCTCTCCAGGTTTAACACACACCCCACGTTCTGACAAGTCGGAGCTGTCCTTCAACAAGGGGGACCCCAGGACGTACATGAAATATACAGACGGCTTGAAAGACTTTCTGAAGAAGTATGATGACGAAGAGCAACAAGGGGAGGCATTTGAAGACTGTGGGGGTAAGGATCTCCGCTCCCTGCTTTGATCTCCTCCAGACAGATGGTGCGCTGAGCATTTCGGGCGATGGGAGCAGGGTAGAGTCCCAGGCTTTTAAAGTGTGTGGCCAGCATCAAGGTTCAGGTGTGAGGTGGTTGCATAACGGGAAGGCCTGTCCTCATTTGATCTTTTAAAAGACATTGGGGGGAAGTGAATTATGGGTATTGTGTTCCTCCAGTCCTGTACGTTACATTTATTTTATAGGGACCTTGATGGCAGTCCTTAAGCACAATGTTCAACTCCAGACTTAGGAGTGAAAGCCTTGATTATCCAACAAGAGCTTAACTAATGGTTGAAGCCTTTTTTTTTTTAACTGTTTTTGTGTTGCTTGATTAAACGAGTCCAGACTTATTTCCTGAAACATGGTGTATGAATAGGAGTTGAAAGACGGCTGAATATTCTCTGGACCCTTCCTGCTCTCCCTAGAACACCCAGCAGCATACCAGGAGAGGGGTGACCTTGAAGACGACAGTCATGGCGTTAGGAAGGCCTGTCGCTTCAATAAGAAATGGCTGGGCGAATGCTCTGGTCAGGAAGACACAGATTTCGGGTTCAAGGACGGGAAACCCTGCCTGATCGTCAAACTCAACCGGATAGTCAACTTCAGGCCAAGGGTAAGGCCTGAGATTTCTCCACACAGGCTATGTGGGGAAGACCTCAGCGATCGCGGTGCACTGCAGAGCCTGCTGTCGTCAGGCCGAGCTCCCACCACGTTCACAACATCTTGCTTATTTGTCTAACTGTTCCCCCCCCTCCCTGTAGCCACCAACGTCCAATGAATCCATCCCTGAGGAAGCCCAGCATAAGGTGAAGCCCAATGTGATTCCCATCTACTGCACAAACAAGGTATGACTCCATGTTCCTCAGTGTGCTATGGCCTGCAATCCGCTGGCTGTCTCAGTATGCATGTCTGTCTAATCACACCGCGATGCTGTGAATGAGCAGGAAAGCTCCCTTTGAAGGGGGGCACTGTACCTGGGTATATGTCCTGCTTGAGTTGGTGGTCTTGAAGCCCGCAGTCGGTGGCCAATAAGGCGCGTTGTCCGGACTCTCTCTGCAGAGGGAGGAGGACGCCGGCAAGATCGGCGACATCCAGTACTTCGGCATGGGCGGTGGCTTCCCCTTGCAGTACTATCCCTACTACGGCAAGGCACT
>JAODKL010000079.1:1763711-1775561 GCA_026780765.1 Petrocephalus schoutedeni
CTGATATGTAGCGAGCAGTGTTTTGTCCCTTAAGTATTGCTGCCTTGTGTGGTTTCTATATATTTTTGGAGTGTACAGTAAAAGTAGTCGCAAACTATTGTTCCTTTCCAAGCCATGTTGTAATTTTACGTTCTCTTACGTGAGCAAGCTTTAGTGGTCCAAGGTGTGTGTGCGTGCGTGCGCGTATGTGTGTGTGTGTGTGTGCGCGAGCGTGTGCGCGAGTATGTGTGTGTGTGTGTGTGTGTGTGTGTGTGTGTGTGTGTATGTACACAAGTGTCTACTTGCTAGCTGAAGGTACTGGCATGGTAATGCTCTGATCCCGTGTGGGAGGAGATGACTGCACTCCGCGGAAACCTACTTTTATTTTTTCTAGTCAATGATTGGGGGGGGGTAAATTTTAGCATCACATTTGGAGGTTTCTTTCTCCTTTCGAATCACTGTTAAATGTAGGACGAGGGGGATTATTATGCTTCTTTGGGCAGGGCGGGGGGGCTTGCAGGCTTTTCTTCCGCGTTGGATTTCGTGTAGAGTTGTGTGTCCAGCTAAGGAGACTGTTGCCTTAATGGCAATGGTGCCAACTCAGTGCTTTTAAAGAGAAAAGAGTTTTGCTGGAGACGCCACATGATGTGGTGTAACTTTCTAATGTTTTAGCCATTTTCATGGTGGAAGAATTTTATATTTATGCAGTTGTACATTTTTTTTTTTTTTCTTTTTTTCTGCAGGAAAAAAAATAAAATACCAAAGCCAACGGTCAAAGTTTTGAACCCTAAGCAATGCAGTCCCCCGTGTAATCGGTTGTTTGTTTTGGTGTTAATGTGCAAGTCTGTACATCCGTAAACCTCGCAGGACTCGATCCGCTCTGGTTGTTCATTTAATCTGGGTAAGGAAAAAAAATAAAATGGATAAAATGTAATGCTGACATGTTGCTCTTTTCTTTCTTGTGACAATGACCTGTAACTCGAGCTGTATATAGTAGTACACTGACACTATACTGGCGGGGGAGGGGGCACAAATACCTTGTTAATAACTCTGTTATTACTGAAGTACAAATCATGAGCAAACATAGTAACTGCTGGACTGATTAATGGGGAGCCGACATGGGATCAGGACCTAACTAACACTTCATGTATTAATGAGCCAGAAACTGAGCATTACTTCTATATTATTCGTGTCTCTCAAGCAAAGTGTTACCAGCAGTACCAGGAGTTTTCAGTCCATGATAAAATGCTGGGATTTCTTTTGCATTTTGGTACAATTTAATAATGATAATTGTAGATGATGATGTGATCTCCCTTACTTGTTTCTTAGTCATTGTTCACCGTTTTTTTTTTTTTTTTTTAAACCCCTTGCTGTGCCTAGCGGTCTGCCGCTGGCTGAGCCCACTCAGACCGGTGTCCAGTTCCCGGTGTGCAGTGCTGCTGTGCAGAGCACGTGCAGCTGGGAAATGATTAATCTGTAGTGGCTCTGTGACTGGCTGCAAAGATCAGGTGCTCGCAGCGACGGCAGTTATGAGGTCAAACCCACTGGAGTTAAACAATAGGCCCAAGCCTGAGTCTGTTCTTGTGCAGCTTTGAGTCACGGGGTGTGTTACAGCAGTACTGCGCTGTTCATTCAGTTTTACTTTTTATGCATGTCGTATTTTATAGTAATTCACACTAAGCACTTCATTTAAATATAGCAGTTTTCTTTGTTCTTTCATGATTCCAACAAGCAATGGTGTCATTTCCTTTCTGCTTACTGGCCAGACTGGTTTGTCTCAGGAAACACCCAGAAGACTTTGCTCTATGCCGAATCTAAGAATGAGCGAATGAGTATGTGCCCCAGCCAGGAGGACAGTGTTTAAGGACGGCATGGGGTCGCTCTAAAGGCTGTGGGCTTTATTCCATTTTAGGCATTTAACCTGACATGTTCCAGTGCCGTTCCTGACTGTAACTGTTTGGGTTTGTAACCTTAACGCTTAATGGTTAAAATTCCACTGCTAAACCTTGCTAAAAAAAGCATGGTACTGCATGCCAGATAAATGGTCCCTTAAAATGCCCAGATATAAAAATGGATAAAAGAACTGAGCATTGCTAAGCAGCCATAAATGTTAGATGATTGTGGTACAGAGCGGCTGGCTGCATAAAGTGTGGCTGCAGAAAATTCAGAGGACGAGAACAGCAGGCAAAGCAATTACAGCCTCGTCTGCTTGACCTCCAGACGCAGACTACATCGCTACGGACGGGCACACAAAGGTCTGCTCAGAATTCCTCCAGCGTGGGGCCTGCTCGGAAGTGGCACGCTATCTTGATGGAACAAAGGGCAGCAGGAAAAACAGGCACAGAAGTGCCCCCGCCTGTCTCCCAACCTGAAATGGATCCATTTGCTAAATCTGAGTATTCTGGCTCTGCTCTCTTTCAGTCCTTCATACTTTCTGGGCTGTTTTTATAACCACCATCCCACATTTCACTGTAACTTCAAGAAAGTGGGAATTATATGTTTAAGCCAATGAATAAATTGCGGTTTCCTCCTAGATGCCGAAGTCCTCTAAGATTATGACTTACTGCGGTAAATCATGGGATTTTTCACACCCAAAGTCTCCCATGATGCAGCTTTTCCCTACATATTTACTCATTGCTGGTCTCACCACTAAAATAATAGCATCCCTATAGTACAGACTGGCTTTCTAGTTTGGCTGTTAGCCGGTCATCATGCCCCCCGCCAAACTGAATCATTGATTAAATGATTCCCATTGACTCCTGAAAGTGTCAGCAATCAATAGAATTTGCTTGGTTTATTTACATAACACTATTTTATCTTTCGCATGTCATCCGGAGTCCCCAGACATTTTGACTCCATACTTCCGTCTCCTGGTTAGTGTTAGATTAGTACTGTTCACATTCAGGGAAATCTTAACTGCTGACTTTCAACCAGTAAAACCAAACAATATTGAGAATATATTGCCGGGGGGGGGAATTCTTATGCCAGTGACTAGTGAAATGCCAAAGTAGAAAAATAAACCTTGAAAAAATAAACTTTGGGGAATATTATCTAGCTACCTCTGTCATCACACAGACTGTGTAAATTACCTGTGCTAAAAAATATACAAACAGTGGAGTCATTGAGAGGATTACTCAAGGAGAGAGACAGGCTTTCACTAATGGGGCCACACACCCAGCCGCGATAATGCTTGTAAGGCTGTCTGGATAAAAGCAGTCAGCTATTAATTAAGATGGAGGGATGGTACTTTGTCTCAAAGTGTTGTTTATGTCTGAGGAATTGGGAAATGCTACAAATGATTGGCATATTTCTGCTGTAATGTGGCTACTAAGTATATAGCCTATAATTACACAGGACACCCTCCCAAAATGTGCTACCGAGGTCCTCTATCCTCCATGCTGAGGGCGGAGATTAAACTTCACTGACATTTCTGCATCATTGGCAGTGCCTGAATGGCTGCCGTGTCATCACACGAGAAGGGAACACACAGAGCTCTGTGTGTACGTGCATTTTACACACGTGTCTGACATGGAGTATTACATGGAGTATTACATGGAGTATTACATGGACTACAACAGGTGAGGACAAAAATGAGCCATACATTTTGTATCACATATAAAGTGCTAAAACAGAATCATGCATGTCAAGTTCACCTCAGTATACGCTGGGCTCTGCAAGGGGTTGGGGCCCCTTCCTGGGTCATTTCCTGCCTGGAGCCTGTAGCTTCTGGGATAGGCTCCGGACCCCAGTGACCCTGCATAGGACAAGCAGGTACAGAAAATAGATGGATGGAAGGATGGATACGTGGGCTAAAATATAGGTGCATGCGCTTGGAAAAGAAATAATTGAAAAAAATTAAAAGTCACTAGAGATTTTGGGTCACATGCAAGCACATCAATTCGGGCCCTCAATCCAGACCAATCCAAATATCCTTATCAATTTTTTATGGCCCCCGTCACTCAGGAGCTCCTGGAATCCCCCTGGCACCCCTGATTGAAAGTTTTGTGGAACCTGAGTGGGAAATTGGGGTGTTTTCACATATGAACTCAGTCCTCAGTGGACCACAAAGTGGAACAACAGAAAAGGTCTTCAGTTCTTTTTGCGGTCGCACTGTGAGTTCATTTGAAAGAGGACTCGGTTCTTTTTGCGGTCACACTGTGAGCTCATTTGAAAGACGATTCAGTTCTCTTTTGAGGCCACTTCAGCCACGATGGGGCCTCAGTCCTCTTTCTGTTCCCACTCTAGTTCCTCTGGAGCACTCAGACCTTGATTACTTTGGATTATGGGTAGAGTTCCAGTGCAGTGACAGGGGCGGGGGGCCTGATCTATGGAGGGTGGGTCTGGGTGTGGCTTTTTCCTGGGGACTGGACTGGAGTTGAGAACTGCTGTTTGATTATTTGCTAATTAAGAAGTTATCCCAAAAAGTTGCACCCAGACCTGCCCTCCATGGATGAGACCTCCCACCTCTGGTCTGTGGTGAACCTAGAGGGCTAAACTACGATGGCAAAGGCTAAGCGAAACGGGGACACTTTGTATTCACAATGGTTAAGTGAAACTCAACGCGGACTGGAAGCGAACCAGACTGAGACCCGGTATGGTTAGTTAATTTTAATGAACCCACACGGGATGCCAAGGGGACTGTTTGCAAGACAAGCCCCAGTCTGCATCTGATGTAAGGTGCAGTGCTGTTTACCTATTTACCTTACCCACAACGCACTGTGGCTTCCCACTTGGGGTTTGGCCCAGGCTCCAACCTCTGATCACCGTGGTCTCCACTGCATTCTCACATTGCAGATTAACACGAGTTTAAATTTCCACACTTCCTGGGAACTAACACTGACATACTCTTTACATGGCAGTGCACTATTTTGTTAATTAATTTTCAATAATTAATAGTAGACAATGAACACATGATTAGAGGGAGTTATATTTACAAATTTAAATCTATTTAAATACCGGGATCTTTTTGAGTAGCCTATGGACGTTATTTATTTCCAGTGTGTTAAACATGTTCAGTTAGAAACTATTCATTTACTTAGGACTGCAATGAAGATTTATAGTTACATTTGCTGACAGCTACCGGTGGACATCTACTACATCGGCATAAATATAGATTAAATCTGTCTGGCCTGTTTTATCAAGATATGACCTCAGATATTATACATCGACTGTTATACTGTAAGGTTGTACTCAATTTACACCTACCTTTAATTAGTTAATTGGCCCTTCTGAGCCGTGGTAGGCCCGCAGTGGTAGTCCCGCAATGGTAGTCCCGCAGTGGTTGGCCCACACTGGTAGTCCCGCAGTGGTAGTCCCGCAGTGGTTGGCCCACACTGGTAGTCCCGCAGTGGTAGGCCCGCAGTGGTTGGCCCGCAGTGGTAGTCCCGCAGTGGTAGTCCCACAGTGGTTGGCCCGCAGTGGTAGTCCCGCAGTGGTTGGCCCACAGTGGTAGGCCCGCAGTGGTAGGCATGCAGTGGTAGGCCCGCAGTGGTTGGCCCGCAGTGGTAGGCCACGGGCTGGCTTTGGCTGACACTCCCCAGGACCAGGCCAGCAGGCTGCTGCCAGTGTGCAGTAGGCCCTGTTGCTTCAGATGATGCAGGTGGCAACTAATTGTTCATCAGCGCTCCTCTGTAAACATCCCCAGGGTCCATTGCCATGATTACCACAAGTCCACACAGGCATCCACAATTTCCACAGAATTATCCACCTTGAAAACATCAGAACACGTGCACAGTGCCCAATACATTTCAACCAGTCAGTGCCATGAATGGCTAAACTATATATAACAAGAAACAAACAAATCTGCAATATATTGACACCACAGGCCTACACGAGCTCTTCACTTCCAAATTTGAATGTTTTCTATCTACAGTTTAAAAATTCACCTGCCTGTTCCTAATTCAATATGACTGAAATTTAAATAAAAAAATAAATGTAGCAGATGTAATAAAAGTGGTCAATTATTTATGATGTCTACATTAAAACAGGAGCAGAATTAACTTGACTCAGAGGCTTATGATTTGTAATGTAAATGAAATCTAAGTGACTTTACAATAAATGAATTTGAGGCAAATTCAAGGCTTAGGAACCACCCCAACAGCACATTGTTATTAACATAAGAAATGAATCTACATTCCCACACCATAAAGGTCCCGTCCAAAGATCATCTGCCTACAGAAAGCCTTGGGGAGCTGATTTCAGCCACTTGGGAGGTTGATCTCTGCTGAGTTAGCAATCTGATCTATAAGCCTGGGCTCTGGTAGAGCTCAGGGTAGCAGTTGGGCTTGCTGGCTACCCACTTCCTGGCACTTGATTAATGTGACTAACTATGTTTTTATGAATAACCATGTGGTAATGCGCGCACCGAAATTATAGACACTAAAATGAGAATCACAGTGGCATGCTAATAGCACAGCTTAAATTAATTAAATTCATTACTTTTTAGCACGCAAGTAAAGACAGAAGAACTATTATCGATTGAATAATTTTCAAAGGTAAATTAAGAGCAACAGTTGTGAACAGTTTTCAAGGTTATTACAGCATGGCGGCTGGGTGGGGGCGGCACGGTGGTGCGGTGGTTAGCACTGTCGCCTCACACCTCTGGGACCGGGGTGGATGGATGGATGGATGGCGGCTGGGTGGATGTAGCTGCCCTGAGAGTCAGGGGGGCCACTTGATGTGTCTGCTCTGTCCGCCGCTATTCTCCCTATACTGCCTGGGATTCTGATTTGTCCATATGCTGACTGGGGGCTATTTTTCATATGTAAGGATGGATGGACGAAAATATATTTTGACATATTTTGTAAAGCACAAAAATTGCTAGTGCAGTGAGAGTAAGTAAGAGATGGAAACATGCCTAAGGCACAGGAACGCCGGTGACCCGGCTGCAAGCACGTCTGGAATGGCAAGGCTTTGGTGTAGGAGGCAGAGAAGCTGGAAAGGCCTGGGAAGAAGGACTGAGTGTCCCTTAGCTTTGGAGGCTTCAGGTCCAGGCCCAGCCACACAATATGAATAAACAATGGCGGTCCACTTAGAATCCAGGCTCTGCGTAGGCCGTCTCAGGCCGGGCTGCGCGTGATGACTATGCATGGGGGGGGGGGCTTAAGGGGAAGCAGTATGAACGCTGAGTAGTTCCGAGTAACGGGGGCACAACAGTGCGGTTTTGTGTCTGCAGTGGGAACAATTTGGGGAGGGTGGGTCACATGACAGTGAGATGCGTCATGTGACTTGGCGGGAGCAATGCAGAGGCAGGGAAGCCTGCGAGCCATGCCAGGCACATAGGTGACAGCCAGCCTAAAGGCCCTGATCCCCTTCCCCTAAGAGAGCCCATTAATACTGTATTATTATCATTACAGAAATACTGTAGAACTGTACATTCAATCAGCTATTTATGTGATCAGCTAAGTACCTACTCTGAAATCCAAGTGAACCTCAACAACACCTGTCAAGAGTCCCTAAACACCATTACTGCTCCCTCAAGTTCAGCCACATGTCTGTGAGTCTATATCTGAAACATATCCTCAGAAAGAATAAATTATTCCCGTCTGCACTTCCACCAAGGAAGTGGTGTCATTAATGAGAAGCATTTGCCACGCCAAAGCCCTGAGACCTGACACTTGTAAGTGCAGATTACCGTTTCCTGTCAACGCAACTTACCGGTTCAGGTTTTAGATGCACTCCTTTGATGATGACATACGCAGACAGACAGCCTGGGAATCAGTGGACGGAACGTGAACGTGACTCAATAAACTGACAAGCTCTCCATAACTACCATCCAAGGAGGTAATTATAAACAACAAAAGGTCAGTGAGCCCAGTTTGCTGAACAATCAGCTACTATTAAGCAATAGTGTGTGACTGTAAGTCTTATTAACCATATATCAGAAAATATGATAGCGTAACTGAACTTCAGATAAATCATTCAGTTCATTTGCAGTTCACTCGATAGCCCCAGACAGATGTTTTGTCCACGGGAATGACTTCAGAGCTTTCATTGGCAAAGGCAGATTTTTTTCCAAATATTTTCTTTTCTGTTTCCTTTTGTTCATTTTAGAGTAGCAATTGACAGAAAAGAAAAGTTGTCCGTGTCACGCTGACAGACTTCTGCAGCCCAGTGATAGTGTCCGACTTTGAGTACAGAGTGTTCTGCCCTCTGTAGACAATGAGCAGAAGAGATCCAACCACATGCACAGTGTCTGTTTCACACTTTCAGGAGTTTCTGTGAGATAAAGCTCCGCCCCAGTCACTTCCTATTGGTGGATCTCTCCCATACATTTACATATGACAAATACACAATGAATAAAGATTGGAGCTTTATGAGCAGGGGAGGGGCCTGTGTCTGTCAGACAGCATAAACAGCAAACACATGTGGATCAGAGTGATCTGCAGCTGCTTTGACGGGAACAGTTGTATCGACAAAGCACAGAGTGGGCCTGAACAGGAAGTGCTTTTGAATGAGGAACAAGGAAGGCGGTAAGATCAACCGAATTCATGTCGGCCACAAGAACAATGCCAATACCTAAGTGAAATGGACTCAGATGCCAGAGGCTAATTGCAAAGCCATTGTTATTTTAAAGCATTGATTCTGTCAAAGAAATGAATAAACTTGTTTGGAGAAGTAATGAGACAATACTGTCTGACAATACTGTAATCTAATAAAGCAGAGATCTGGCGATAAGGAGACCAGGCGGCTCTCACTGGAATGAATAACTGGGTCATAGTGTTGATGACAACCTCTCTACGCCAGACTGGAATAGGGTTTCACCTTCCGTGCTGCTGGTGACTCCTGTGTGCTATCAGGGAATGTTGTCAGAGGGGGTGCAGCCGTGCATTCTGGGAATTCAGCTTAGTTTAATTTTACGTAACGGCTTGACAAACACCCAAGACACAAGCCCAGTCCTGCATGTTGGATGAGAACACAGAGGGAAATGGGAAATGGCAGGTTTCCATATAAAAGCCACGGGGGCATTTAAGAAGCCCTGGAAAGCAATGGGCTCGGTTCAGCTGTGACGTAATGAGCCAGGAAAATTTCACTCAGTCAAGGCGATAAAAACCGAAACGTAACCGAAATGCACATCAGCAACGGAGACCTACAGACGGGTTAAATTTGGATGGGGTGAGGGTTAGTGGCTCAGCCCAGGCTGGCTGACGCAGATGACAGCAAGGCCCAGGGCATCCTCAGTGCCAGTGCAGCCAAACGGAAGGCAGGAGTCGACTTCACTGGTCAGACATGTTGCCGTTTACCTGCATGCTGTCTGGGCGTTTGGGACTGCAGGTGTGCAGATGTAACGCGCGGGGCAGTGCAGGCGGGGCCGACACGGGCACACAGGGTAGTGATTCAGAAAAGCGCTAATTGGGGAATAAATTATACAATCAGCTGTACATGTAGCGAGAAGGAGTAAATCCCAGGGGCAACTTCCCATAACTGGGTAGGAGGATAGCAAGAGTGTTTTTAGAATCAAAATTTCAAAGAGGAACTTCTAATATTGTTTTTGTTACCATATGTTTCGGAAGCTACGCCGTGCATTTATTGCAAGTATTTCATGTGTTACGAGGACAACTTCTAAGAATTCTGGACATTAGAAAACTCTGTAGGTATTAAGATTAAGTAAGGTTTTTGTAGGACAGAAAATGGCTTAATTTAGCCCAAATAAACAGTCAGAGTGAGTAGGAAAATGAGTGGACTTGGTAGAGCAGGAGAGCTGCCCTCACGGAGACCAGCCTCCTGCGCTGTCTTGTTTTCCTTTCAGTGTCATGAAGTCCCTCCCGTAACCTGCACGCTTTGCACCACAGTGTGGCACGGTGATGACATGCAATGGATCGCAGCTGCCCCATTCAGCCGGGTCAGACGATCCCTCCGGCTCGGCGTCTCACTAGAGCCCAGCTGTGGTTGCCATGACGACAAAATAAACAAAAAAACAATTTTAAAAAGTCACACATTCTTAACGGTCCTTACCTAACCCGCCACCAATCTGTACATTTTTTTTTTTTGAGAGGCACAACCCTGTGCCAGGGTGTCAAAACCCGATACGATTCACGTGAGATACAATCAAACACACAATGAGAGACACCCAGCAGGTCTGTCTGGAAGCCAGACTGATTTAAAGCTTTTCATTAAATTCTCCCCTAAACTACCAACAACAGACTGCCTGGCATATATCTTAAATAACATGGCTGGCACCATCCCAGAAAGCCACCTCTGGGATTGTGAAACCAAACATAACCCAAATATCCAATTAGACCTTAATAGCTGATCCTAACCCCATTAAACTGGAAGATTTCTCTCAATGAGGGAGCCTCTAGTGAGTGTATTGTCTAGTGACTTGGTACGCATTTCGCTGCAAGAATTTGATGTGGCCTCGGATTACAAAACGTTATGGCCTAAGTCGTCCTGTAGGTCTGACTCAAAGATAGTCAGTGCTCGTAGATAACTGCCAAGGCTTTCAGACTTTCAAGCAAATATCCGAGGTGAGTCCCACTCGTATCTAGACGACCCCTGTAATAACCCTATAGACACTGATGACATTTTCCCAATAAATTATGCAATGATCCTTACCGCTGGGTGACTGGTCACTCCCTCACAGGACCCTGACATGGCTGCTTCTCCCAACATCACACATGGTGGCCCTCACCTCGTGGAGGGCTTGAGAGGGAGCCAGGAAAGAGGCAGAAGGTGATTGGGAGGAAGAGGACTGGAAACCTCTGTGTGTGACCGCAAGTGGCGGGAGCAGACTCGTCTGACAGCCCATCATTCACAACCTCACTGTTACCATGGCAGCAGGGACTCACCATGCGCAAGGAAACCTTCAGTACCAAACCCAATCCCTCCCATCTGTACCAGGCTCGAGCAATCTGTGTGGGGGAGGACAGACTGCTGCGACCAGCTCCCCCCTCTCCCTAGTTGGTGCTGTGTACCGCCAGCTGATGTTTATAGCGTGGACCTCACAAAGGCGAGGTTACTGGAATCGTGGGACAGGTGGTCTTAGGGCTGAGCAGAACCTTACAGAGACACATCGGACACTATCTAGCTGGTTTGTGTCCTCGCATGACCACCTTTGAGAAGGGACTGAGTGTAGCCAACACAAGGAATTACGCAACAATATATACATCCAACAATCACCTTTGTGTGACGTGTGCTTTCGCAAAGCCTTAAGCACAACACAGGCACAGTCATGAAATGGGGAACTGACTCCCTGCAACTGGCGTAAAATGAAAATCAAAGATGCCCCCCCAGCTCCCTGGAAGATCTCTTGTTGTTGCAAACTTCCCCTAACTAAGTCGAGCCACTCCCAGATCAGGGGGTTGTTTGTTCTTCTGGTCAAGGATAGAAGAAAGAAAACAGGGTGGAAAAAAGGAAAACAGACATGTAATCTCCTTCTGCAAAACGCATTGCTTGCAAAGCTGTACCAAATTAACTGCCAGACTTCGGAGTCTGGGTGGCTAGTTGCCAGTCGTTACGGCACTACAGCCATGTCTTTGTCACTTAGCTATGGGGTGAGTGGAGCATCTGCTTTCTTGGTTGAGGTGATGGGACAAGCCTGCATGAACATTGCATGGCATAATCTGGAGGTTTGGATACCTTTGGCAGATAATGGCAGTCGTACCCTTTATCTAAAGAAGAAGCAGTGTCCTGACTTGGTAGGTAGCCCCAGGGCCCTTGGTAGCTCCGCGCCTTTGGTAGCTCCGCGCCCTTGGGAGCTCCGTGCCCTTGGGAGCCCTTCGCCCTTGGGAGCCCCAGGGCCCTTGGTAGCTCCACGCCCTTGGGAGCCGCTCGCCCTTGGGAGCTCCGTGCCCTTGGGAGCCGCGCGCCCTTGGTAGCCCCGCGCCCTTGGTAGCCCCGCGCCCTTGGTAGCTCCGCGCCCTTGGTAGCCCC
>JAODKL010000079.1:1815347-1826199 GCA_026780765.1 Petrocephalus schoutedeni
TGCTTGCATGGAAAATATATTTTCGCCCCCTTACAGGTAAAGGGAACCGGACAATATGTGGAGAATTTAATTTTGTGATGGACCCAGAGTCAGCTTATATTGTTCTGGAAGAGTTTCTCTGCCCTACTTACATTGCATCATGGGAGTTTACCTGCAGAAACAAGCTATCGTGGGTGAGAAAAATGTCCTAATTCATCAGAACTGGTTGTTTTCAGATGGACATCTTATTTACAATTTAGCTGCAGGTGCTGAAAGTGGCTGGCCGTCTGATTGGCTTTTCCCACTCACAGGATTTTTTCGATGCACTGGTGAGCCAGAACACACCAGCGGCCCGCTTTATGAAAAGGATCACATCCAAGTGCTGCTCGCGACACAAGGAGACGAAGAGCGCCGTCGTTTTTGGACCGGGCTTCGTCTCGTATGACTCGTACGCCATGGCCGCGGCCATCGACGGCAGCGTGGTGACCGAGAGCGTGCGATGCCCTGTCCGCGTGGAGCTGCAGGGGGCGCTGTGCCGTGGCATGATGGCCCTGGACCAGAACCACGTGCTGGGGAAGCAGCACTCTGTGGTCGTCATGACGGCATGTGACACGGAGAAGCTGGCCGCGCTGCTGATGGCAGCCCTCGATCAGCCCCGAGGGGGGCCGTGACACCCACACCCTCAGCTTCTTGGCCTTGGATTTCTTAAATTTCAATGAAAGTAATACTGAGGTCGTAGTTTCTACTAGGTCGTACCTTCTACTAGGAACTTGGGTGTGATAATGGACAAGGGTTTTAAGATGGGAAAATAAATCAGGTCTGTAGTTTAATCAAGCTTCTTTCAGCTAAGACTTTTATCCAAAGTTAAGCCCTTTCTGTCATTTGAAAACTTAGACAAAGCAATACATGCATTTATTCCATCGAGGCCTGACTATTGTAATGCAATTTATGCAGGTACTAAATCAGGCCTCCCTTTCCCATCTGCAGCTTGTACAGAATGCTGCAGCACACCTTAACAGGAGCTAAAAAGCGTACCCACATTACTCCGATACTTGCCTCTCTCCACTGCTCCCTATACAATTCAGAAGTAACTGTAAGGTTCTCCTGTTCACGTTCAAAGCCTTAAAACGCGCTGGCCCCTTCATACATCACTGAACTCATAACTCCTTAGACACCACCAAGACCCCTTAGATCAGCTGATCTGTTTTTATCGAGTGCCCGGAAGTCTAGGCTGAAGCAGAGGTGATCGTGCCTTCTCTGTCCTAACTCCTAAACTGTGGAATGCCTTACCTCTGTCAGAATGGCCCCATTCACTGTCTGTTTTCAAGTCCTGTCTTAAAATGCATTTTTACTCAATAGCTTTTAACTCCCTGTGACTACTCCAGGTTTTACTCTTTTATAGTGTCACTTTACTGACCGTTTCTATTGGGTTGTCTTATTTTCTTTTAGGTTTATGTTGATTGTTTTATTTCCTTTTTGTTCAGCATCAACTCCTGTTGTTTAAAAAGTGCTTTATAAATAAATTTGATTTGATTCTGAAGGAGGGGTCAAAGGAACCATGGTGTCATTTCAGACCAAGTAATCAAGCTTAAGCCCAGTCACTGTCCAAGGATCTGGTTTATTTTTTGATCTGGTGACCAATATCACACTCCCGAGATGACAAGAATGATACAATACCAATTTTAAACTCAAATCCAACTTCAAACAGCTTCCCAAAGTAATAATCCAGAAGGTGAATCCTCTTTATTCGTGAGTGAATTTGGCTTTTAAAATAATACATCAACATGACAGATCCTCCCCGATTTGACCATCCAATTGAACACAAGGCGGCCCAGGGCACAAACATTCTGTAGGAACACAAATGTCTGGGCGTTTCCAGTGGCCAGAACTCAAGTTTACCAATTAAATGTTTAACTTCATGGCCAAAATATTGCAAAACTTTAAACCAAGATAATCTTTCTTGGAAGAATTATTCAGCTTAACGCAAAGTGCTAGTTTAAATAACGTAATACTGTATTATAAAAATACCAAAACAATGCAGTATTACTTAAAAAGGGGGAAATGCAATAATGACTGTCCCTATAAGGGAAATATCTCCCAGCTATTACAATAACGTGTTTGTCCGCATTTAAAAACGGCTTTAAATAAGGCTTCTCGCTCCAAAAACTTTAAAAGTACCAGTAAACCACATCTGTTTTTAGGCCAGGCTACCATATCCGATCCATGTTTGCCGATTGGAAGCATCAGTAATGGGATTTTTGTAATTAACTTTTGCCTTTAAAAGGAGGACCCAGAAGTGCGCGGGCCGGCTCTCTGCTCAGGCTGCAGCGTCACTCGCCCTTCTCGCCGGGGCTGGGCCAGGGCTCAGAGCTCCTCCTACTCAGGCTCGGCCCCCACACGCTCCAGGGGTTGTAGGTGCGGCCGATCTCGGGGGCGGGGGCGCTGGGCGGAGCCAGTGTGGGGCGGCTGGCGTCTGGGCCGCAGATCAGGTCGGAGCGGGGGCCGGAGGGGCCCGGGGCCAGGGAGTGCAGGCTGGTGTCCCCACTGGTGGACCAGATTGGGCTGCTGAAGAGCGTGCTTGGGGACCAGAGGCTGCTGGGGTTGCTGAGCATGGACTGCGGGGGGGGGACACGCACACAGTTACATCACAGCGGCTTACGGCGCTAACCGCTAACACGCAGTCACAGTGATCAGGTCTGCGGAGCTCAGGGCGCACTGGCGCGGCACGCTTACTGCGGTGGGGCTAGTCGGAGAGCCGGAGCTGATTGGCCAGGGATGTAGGGGGTCGGGGCTGGGGGCGTCCCAGATGGAGGGCTGCACAGAGCCGAAGTCTCCCCAGTTCTGCTGCGGCTCCTGGCTCTTGGGAAACGTCATCCCCCTGAAGACTGAAGGCAGAGAGGCCCCCGGGTCACAGCCGCGCGGCGACGGAGCGGCGGCACGCGCCCTCGCCCCCACGCTTCGCATCCTTACCCCCAGACAGGTTGAAGGTGTTGTTGGGTCCAAACGGGTTGAAGTTGGGGCTGTTTGCGCTGCCGGTGGGACTCCAGAGTCCGGAACTAGGAGGAAAAGCGGGACGTGAGCTTTGAGGGCGAGTCACGCGGAAGCAGAGACCGACTGGCTGCCGGAGGACAGAGCGCCACCTGTCGGAACCGTCGCTCTCCACGGAGGTGAGGCGCGGCACGGCCGGTTTGCTCGGGGCCTCGGTTCTGCCGGTGTTGGCCTTGGGTGGCCCGCTGCCCCCTGAGAACGCAGAACACGCGTGGGTCAGCTCGCCTGCCCATCGCTAGCACTCCCCGGGCTCCGGGAAAAGAGTGCGCCACTCTGCCACGACTCACCGGGGCTCCGGTCATAGCCGGCAGCGACGGCCGCGAATGTGGGGTTCCCGTTCCTGCCCGGCAGGGTGGCCGGTGCCGCCAGCTTGCTCCTGTTCCCGGCCGGCTTCTTTAAGCCAGTCTCACTGCAGGCCAGAGATACACGGAGTACGGCAGTCAGCCAAGCGCCACTCCGCTGCGCCCCCTGCTGGGCTGCGTAGCCCAGCGAAGATTCGTGTCCAAATCTGCTCATGCATCAATTGTCAGGAATATGCATTTAAAATTGTGTCTTTGTACATTTTGAATTTGAAGGCTTGGGAAGAATCCAATGCATTATTTTCAGTAGGGCTGTGACACACGAAGTTTCTGCAAGTCACACTGCAATATTTGTAAAACAAAAGGGAAGGTTAATGAAATTACCCTAAATAAATTACAGCCGAATGGACCTTATCTACCAAGTGTCAAATGAATTGGTGGCGTTACCAGTGGTACCATGAGTCATGTCGGCAGACAAAGGCGACGCGGTTAATGTGCAGGCACGCGCATCTCCATGATGCCGATTTAATGCGCAGGCCTAATTTTAAATGTCTGTAATATGTGCACAGGCAATTCAGAAGCTCTTAACCCTTAATATAAAACCAGCCCTTTTACTAAACGACTGGAAATGGTCCTTGCAGAAGACGTCAGAGAATGAACGGGCGAATATCAGCAGCTGAAACGGGTTGTGCCCCATGGCGAGCTGCAGCACGCTGCTACCTGTTAGCATTGACCACACTGCTGTACGTCCCACGAGTCACCAGGCTGAGGGAGGTGGGGGGTGGCGAGCAGGTGCGGGACATGTCCGACAGCGGCCGCTTCAGGAAGGGGTCTGCGTTCATGGTCTGGATGGAGAGCTGCTGGAGACTGTCAGCAGCTGAGGGAAAACAGGAGGCGGCCGGGCCGTCAGCCACGCGCAGTGTTGGGGAGTAATGGAATACATGTAACGGCGTTACGTTTTTAGAATACAAAATATGAGTAACTGTATTCCGATACAGTTACAATATAAATATATGCTAATTAGAATTCAGTCACATTGAAATCAGTGAAATACATGCAGGGATTTATCTATTTCACATGTTTATTCACTCTCCAATTAAATAAAACATGCAGCTAGAAGCCTCGGTGTGGTTACGCTAGCTGGCTGCTCACTCCCAGCCAGGGGTTGTATTGCCCAAAAACTTCTGTTAGTGACTGACATAGTTGGATTCATTCAGTTGCATGGGTCCAACTTAGGGTTGCCACATTTCATGCAGAAAAATAAAGGATGGCCACCATAGTGGGGCCTTGTCCACGTCCAAAAATTGGCTAAAAGTCAGTTAATGGTTAGCTTGCCTTTCCTAGCCCTTATAAAATGTAAGAATGTTGAAGTAATCCAAAGTATTTAGAATACGTTACATTGAGTAATTAACGGAATATGTTACAAATTACATTACAGGGCATGTATTTTGTATTCTATAGTGGATTACATTTTAAAAGTAACCCTCCCAACACTGGCCACGTGCAAACGGCATGGCGAGACCAACACGTCAATATGCTTTTCAGAAGGTTTCAACTCCTATCATACTATCATCCAATCAAAGTTATGCTCATCAGTATGCATATTTACATTCATACATGCGTGTGTATAGCTGTGTACTGAAATTGAGTGACATGTTGCTTTCAGCTGGCAAGTGGGATTAACTTACGGCTTCCGGCTTTGTGAAGGGGCACAGTGTCCCACTCTGGGGGGGGAGAGTCTTTCTCCCCCTCTGAGCTGCTGCTGTTCCCAAGCTCCTGCGGCAGGCCATGTGATAGGAACTTCCCCAGTGGAGAGGGGCGGCAGTCCTCCACCTTCCCAGAAGGCACTGCGGAAAGAAGCCATTGCAGGACACTTAGCCAATTCAAAGACTCAATCATCTGACAAACCAGACTTGCATTTACGTAAAAAGTATACAAACTGCCAGCTATTCCGAACTCCTACACTCTAGTATTAACACTTTCTGGGTCCCTTGTACCCTCTTCCCATGATTTCTTGCTCTGCTAAAAAGGCACCATGTTGTGCTGATGGTAGCACAGTCATCCCTGGGGACTGTATGAACCGCACTGCTCACACTCGCCATCGCCACCGTACCTCCTCTCTGTTTGGGCAGAGGCCTTGCCTTCGCTCCTGTGGCTAATGTCGGCTGCATCAGGCTCTTAGCTGAAAAGTTCTTCCGCTGTTTGTTCTCCAGGGGTGTCACGTATGGCAGCTCCAGGGAACTGGGTTTGAAGGGGGTTGGGAGGTCAGTGCGGGGCAGCGGGGAGCTGGGCATCTCGGCTCGCATGTCACGTGACCCACCTGGATTTGCCATCTGCTGGGCTCTCCTTCTTCACGTTGCTCAGCTTTTTGTTCCTGGGCTTGAGGAACGCTGGAGGTTCCTCCTTCTCCTTTTCTGCTGCAGAAGTCCGGCCTTTTTTCTCGACCGGTTCCTGACGGGTGTGGTGATGATTAGCGCCTTGGGTGACTGCCCGCTGGGTGCACGGAGCGGAGAGGAGGTGCCGAGCGTGTACCTCTTTGATGCTGGCCTCCACATCAGGGTTGGAGGTCTCGGTGGTGGTGGAGGAGCTGTCGTCGTCGGCCAGGACGTCCTTGAGGTCCTCCAGCCGCGGCTTGCCCCCGCCCTGCCTCTCCCTCTCCCTCTCCTCCCGCCTTCTCTGGGCCTTGGATTTTCGCTGCATCTTTCCCTTCGGAACAGTGGCTGAAGAAATAAAACATGGTCACCACAGCTCTCAAGGTCCTGTGCTTTAAAACGTGCCGATTGTGGGCTTGATCGCACAATTCAGCCTGCAGGTCTGGCAACCTCTGAGGACCAGCAGCCTTCTGGTTAGTCTAAAGCAGGGCTTCCCAGTTCCGGACCTGGGGGGCCAGTCCGCGGCACGGTTTGTAGGTCTCCCTTCTCCAACACGCCTAATTCAGCCCAGCAGCTACTCGCCAGGTGTAGTAGGTGTGTCTGAGCGGGGAGATCCGCAGGCCGTGGTGCAGACGGACCCACCGGCGCAGGAAGTGGGGGACCCTGATGTAGACCCTGTGATGCTGCCGGATGCCCGTGAAGAATGGGGAGATGCACACCCTAGCTCTAACCCTGCCCCCCATCCCGCGAACCTTTGCTCTGTGCGGCGGGTGATGGGGGCTGCTCGGGGAACACCTCCACGGAGGGTGACTCGGGCCGGTCCAGGTCCTTGTCCATGGCATCCAGGAGGCCGAGGTAGTCTGAGTCCTCGGAGCTGAGGCGGACAGCACCCTCAGAGTGGGCTTTTGGAGGCTGGGTGGGCGCGGCCGGCTCCGGGGGGCTTGGGGCCTGCGGCGGGGGGGCCGGCCTACTGCGTAGTCGCCGGACAGGGAGCCCGTCTGAGCCCGAGCTGCTGGGCCCCTTGGCCCCGAACTGGGGGCCCGCTTGCATAGCTGCCCTGCCACCGCCGGTCCTGGAGCGCAGGCCGTCCAGGTCCGCAGAGGCCCGGCTGCCTGAGGCGGCCAGGGGCCCGCAGGGACGACCACCCCCCCGCGACAAGGAGCTGCCCGGCCCGTACATGGCTCGCGCCAGGTTGTGGTTCGAGTCGCCGTACTCGCTCGAGCTGGGAAGGCGGGCAGGAGAAGTGGCACGTCAATATACCCAATGCCGCACACTCAAAATGACAGAAAATAATGGTAAAGTTAAAAAATGCATCCAATAACCATGCTGACCAGGTAGTATACAGCTGCTCCTTAACTGAATACCAGTAACTGAAAAGTAAATAAATGAAGCTCACCTGGCTAAACACACACACACGCTATACAGCACGATACATCCATGATGCATACATGTTTAAGCCTGCTATCGCTAGGGTGGGTACTGCCATTGCCCGGCCCCATCAGCAAGGCCCTGACTCCCGAATGCTCATCGCTATTGCACCATCATGAAGCCGCGCCATTGTAAAGCGGGGAGCACCTGCAATAACACAAACATGCACCTACTTTGGATCAGTCTGGATCCGCACGATGTCCCTGAGATCGAAGGGCTTTCCCGTTTCCATGGGCCCGTTGGAAGCCTCCAGCGAGAGCCGGCGTCGGAAGGGCTCCCATATGCCCTGAGCCTCCAGGTAGGCCGTGGCGATCACCAGCAGGAACATGGAGCTGCAGGACGGCAGGCCGAGCGTCAGGCCGCACGGCAGGCCTCACCCGCCACTGACCCCCCCACCCCACCCCACACCACGGAGGCCGCTAACCTCATGATGAGGGAGACGATGACGTAGAGCTCCAGCTCCCAGCTGGGCCTGGGGAGGGAGTCCGCACACGGCGCCAGCATGTGGTAGGGCAGCGAGGCGTTCAGCGCAAACACGAACTCTGAGCCGCCCGCAGTGACCAGCTTCAGCTCGCGGATGACCCGCGAGGCGGTGAAGTCGGGCGTAAACCTGCCAGGGGGCGGGGTCAGAGAGCCAGGTAAGAGGAGGAGCCAATCTACAGCCCGCTCTCCACAGAGCTAAGCCACCTGAGATTAATGCCCTCGCCCAACAAGGCCCCAGCAAATTCCCTCAGATTTACAGCATGACAGTGTGACTTACAGAATGACAATGTCCTTTGAAGAATTTGGTTTAAGTGTAAATTCTTGACAGTTGAGAACTTTGAATCCAAAACCTTCACAGGGGTATCCACTGATTTCTGTGGACCGGATGCTAATTGGAAGCTGTCCAACATTCTCAACTTTAAAAGTCCTTCTGAGAGTGAAGTTCGGCTCTTTAGATTTAACTTCTGAAAACAAAAAAACCACAACTCATAAAACAAAGTCCAGGAACCATGTCTATACCACTACAGTCACTGTAGGTCACAGAAGGACACAGGAGAAACCAAAAGCAAACTTGTAGCTTAACAAAAATAAAACCGGAACAAAAGGTTTTGCTCACTACCTCTGGTTATACATGAGAGGCCATAACTAAAAATAAAAAGAAAGCAGTGCATTCTGGGAAATGCTGCGACGACTGAAATGTTAGAGAGGATTTTAAGTGTTGATGGACAGCTGAAGAAGCTAAAGGAAGATCAGGGTCCTCCAAATGACCTTCACATTCACAAATACTTAAACCAAGGGCACTTCTATAATGTACAGTCCCCAGGCATCACACCAGAAGTCTGCAGCAGCCCCCCAGTCACACAGAGCTGGCCCTCACCCTCTGTGCAGTCCTTGAGCAGCGATTCTGTCATTTTGAACCTCAGGGAGCTTCCAGGGCCAGGTGCTCTCCCCGCGACCCTGAGGCTCTCTGTGGTGCCCTGACCTTGCACCACAAGGTAGTCCAGCACAGTCAGGTTGTTCCTGCAACACCAGAGCAGTCTATTAATTAAGCGAGGGTGTGGCAGACTGCGCCCCCAGCTGGACTAATGCTGCATGACAATCAAAGTGCATGGACGCACATCCTGTGGTCATTCTGGGGCCTCCTTCAGGTAGGCTATTCCATGCAAACTGCTACAGTCCTAAACGCACCGTAACCCGTCGACAGCAGAAGTCTGCATCTTAGCATTCACCGTGAAATGATTTAAAATCAAAGAATTAAGAATACGACACGTTGGCTTAACGTTTCGCTGCTCGGCCTACAGCTATTTTCAGAGGCTCCGATTTTACCGATTTAATTCGCCCAGCTCAGTCCTCCAAGAGCATCGAAGGCGAAGCGCCAGATTACGGGAGTTAGTGGGGGCCGCCTCTGGAGATCTGAGCTGGCGAACTCAGGTCTCCGTCCTTCTGATCACCGTTTAGACCCACAGCTTGGCTCAAGTGCAATCTTATAAAACCGTAGTGACAATAACCACAGTAACGCAGACAACTCCCAATCCAAAAGTTATTATGCAGCACAAATATGGGCTGCCATTAGTATGGCACCCCCAGGCCCCACCTCCCTCTGGGTCCTTCACATAGCACTGCGGGCCGAGACACTCACCGGACTATTAACAGGGACGTGACGGAGTGGCTGCCCGTTGGCGTGAACCGCACCAGCAGGCTTCTCACCTCCCCAGGGGACAGCAGGAGCCTCGTTGGCCCCTCGGCCAGTCCAGAGGGGCCCCCCTTATCAGCGGGGGTCTGTGAGGACCAACCAGAGAGCAGTCAGGCTGCGGAACCATACCAGCTTAGCAATTAATTAATAAGAGCACAGCTTAGTAGCTGTACTATATGCACCCACTAAATGCACATTTGGCACAACTTAAAAACATATACAGAAAAAACCTGGAAAAGTGACTCGGGGAGGGCTGTTCTTACATGGTTCTTGTAAACTTGGAACTCCAGTGTGTTAGTGCTGATGTTCATGGGCTTTCCTAAAGGAAACCTGGGCAGAAGCGCGGGGAAGATGCCATGACTCCTGTGATTAATCAGCCTTTCCCAACACGACCCGCTGGCCTGAAAGGGGCCCAAAGCAAACGCTCACCTGTCAGCCAGCTTCTCGGCAAACACTGACGGGTTTGCGTACAGTGCCAGAGGGAGCAGCTGCACGTAAACGGGCACGTCTGCCGGGTTCTCCAGTACCAGCTGCTCTTCCTGCAGGGGGAGACAGAGCACTGAGCGTACTCACAGAGGGGCTGTACAGGCTGTGCCCCCACCCCCCAGCACGGGCTGAGTGCGTACTCACAGAGGGGCTGTACAGGCTGTGCCCCCACCCCCCAGCACGGGCTGAGTGCGTACTCACAGAGGAGCTGTTGCTGTTGGTCAGGGGGAAGAGGACCTGACGGGAGGAGCGGATTAGGGAAGGCCACGTCATCTGGGCCGTCACCTTGGCCTGCACATTCTTCTGGAGGTCGGTGTTGACTTCAAACACAGCTCTGACCCTTCGACAGGAGAGTATGTGTCACATCGCCAGTCACCCTGCATTCTCGGCACATTATAAGCACCACTTTCACACCTGCTGCACACGTACACCCTGACTTCAGCTACATACCTCATTTTTTTTTTTTAAATCCTCTTTGTACTATGATTTTACTAGCACTGTACCCCACTTGCATTTCACTCGATTCCTTATTTCACATTGTATTCTTTAAATTTGATATTTGTTCAGCAGCACGAGAGATGCGTCTCAGTACAACAGTCTCCCTCGGGATGAATGAAGTTCTCCCTTAAATCTGGCAGGGTGCTGGGGCCCGTGAGCATGGGGGTGTGGGGGGCACCTCTGCACTTCCTTTACAGTCTGGTTCTCGTCATACTGAGCTACGCCAGGAGATGCCATGCCAGGAGATGCCATGCCAGCAGACACTCCTCCCCGAACGCCGATGCAAACCCACTGGTGGCCCGAGGCGTCCCTCAGCTCCTGCCAGCGCCGCAGCAGCATCTGGTGAAGGTCCACATCAGCGTCCCACGCGGCCTCCTGCATCGACAGGCCGACTGGTTTGGGCTCGGCTGGAAGGAGGAGGGAGAGCTTCAGAGCGGGACCGAGGGCACCCTGAGCTGGGGCACTGACACACGTACACACACACACACATACACACACACACATACACACACACACACACACACACACAGGCGCCCTCACACACACACACACACACGCGTACACAC
>JAODKL010000079.1:1826244-1836679 GCA_026780765.1 Petrocephalus schoutedeni
ACGCACGCACCGGGGGCAGGCGTGTGGGAGACGCCGCGCACCGGGGGCAGGCGTGTGGGAGACGCCACGCAGAGCACGCACGCACCGGGGGCAGGCGCGTGGGAGACGCCACGCAGAGCACGCACGCACCGGGGGCAGGCGTGTGGGAGACGCCGTGCAGAGCACGCACCTTGGACCTGCACCGTGGCTCCAGCTCGTCTCGGTTACTCCGCAGCCTCTTGGCGTAGAAGCGCACGTCCTCCGTGAGGGAGCGGATCTCCCGCAGCTTCACCCTCTGCGAGTACGAGCTCAGGATACTCAGGCTCTGGTGCACAGTCTTCCCCTGGAAAGGCGCAGTCAGAGGGTTTGGGGATCACCGAGTGACAAAGCAAAGGATGTGGGCGCAGGAGCACTCTGGAGGGGAGACACTGCAAACCGACAGGCGCAGCGACCCTACCGGAAAGGACGAGGGCAGGAAGATGTGTTTTGGAGAGCTGGTCAACGTCCCCACCGCTATAACTGCTTTCACCTGAATGGTTAATATCTGCAAACAGGGGTTGACAGCACAGATCAGACCACCCACTTTTCCAGATGGCCCACGGCCAGCATCGCCACGGTGACGCACCTCATAATCCGTAGTGATGTGCACGGCTCCGTCGTAGATGCCCTCCAGGTCCTTGGCAGCCAGGGTGACCCTGAAGGCAGCGTAGTAGCCAGAGGCCAGGATCACCTGGGAAGGGAGAGCACCGGTCCATAGCTGTGGCTGTCACTCTCCACCAACGTCGGCCCCCCAGCGGGGTGCTTAGCGAGGGAGGCTCCCCGGGCGCACACACACACGCACACGCGCACACACACACCTCTACGGGAGCCGCCAATCAAGGGCGCTTTGCAGGGCGGATTAAGCTCTGGCTCAGAATTACAGGGGGTGCCCGTTTTAGGGGGCGCAAGTAGGGAGGGGACAGTGCGGGTCGGGCGAACCGGCCAGAAGAGACACGCCACACATCAGCACTAATAAGCGGCTGGCCAGAAATAAGCGCGCATTCAGAGACCTCACCAGCACAGGCCAGCCAGAGCTCTGAGATCTGGCCACACACACTTACGCTTCTCTGGTCGGACGCCGACACGTTCTGGAGCTCCTGTGCCCTGGACAGCGCCACAGTCCTGTTCCCCGGCTCGGCACGGAGCAGCTCCACGCTCAGGCTGTCCCCAGTGACAAACCAGGACTTTATCTCCAGCTGGAGTCAAACACAGATGAGGGAGGGTCAGCCGTTCAGTGGGATCATGAGAAAACACAGAGCCACGGGAGAAAGACAGCCGCCCACCTCAATGGGGTTGCTGTTGATGGCGACAAAGATAAGGCTGTTGACGTCTGTCGCGCTAAGGACGCTGAAATCCAGGATGTGCTCCTCGGGGCTGGGAGGCAGGACCACGGGCTGTTGGGGACAGGTCAGGTTTGGATGAGGGACCGGGTCAAACATCAATTAGAAAATCGGCAGTCTGCTCTCTTACACAACTGATCTTGCTTGAAAAATCATCTGCATAATCTCCTTTCTGCCCAACAAATTATCCAATCAGAAGGAAGCAATTTTAACAGGAAGTGTTTGAAGCAGCGTGGAAACTGGGCCACACAGGATGCGTACCTCCAGGAAGCCGGTGTAGGCCCGGATGGGAAGGTGGAACTTGGAGGCGTTGGTGGTCAGCAGGATGTTGCTGTCGATGTGGATGGAGGGCCGGACGGGCTGGAAGTAGAGTGTGAAAATGCTCCGGGACTCGTGGGGAAGAACGAGGACGGGCTTGCTGAAGTTGTGGATCTAAGCGGGAACAGAAAAAGACCATTTCCGAATTGAAATCTGTCTGGACAAAGCCCATGGTTTAAGAATCCTCTCTCACACCAAGGGACAAGATTACAGAGACATCAGCCCAGGGGAAGGTGGCGATTTAATAAGAATTCTGCCTCTATCTTGCTGCAGGCGGCACCCACCACAAACATCGTTTTGGCTTCCTCTGGGAGCGAGACGTTATGGATGAGAATGGCAAAGCTGAACGTGTTGGTGAGGAAGACCAGCCTCTCCACCGGATCTGTGGGGCTGTCTCTGATGTGAAAGAGTGTGGCCGTGTGGTCAAACCCCAGGTACCTGGCAAGCACACCGGGAAGGCTTCACGTCACTTTAGGCAGGGCGACAAGCCACAGCAACCTGACTCCAACTTTAAAGCAACACACAATGAACTCTAAAGCAAGTTTAAATAAGTGTTGGGCATCAGGACGGTCAAAGAAAATCTTCTCAGACATTAACACCACTATCCTCAGCAAACAGAGACAAATGGTGTTTGTCCCGCGCCACCATGCATCTATGTGCAGAATGTGGCTCAGAGTGACAGAAGGGAACATCCAGCGAAGTGCACATCTGAAAGACTCACCCTTCCAAAACCTCCGCCTGGTACGGAATTTCCAGTTTGGAGTAACTCTTCTCTTTTGCTTTCACTGTAATTTTACCGGAGAACTGAAAGGGTCGCCGCGCCTTGGAGGCTGCAAAAGGGAACCACAGGGTCACCAGGGCCAGCATGGGCGTGTCGCCATAGAGTGGGCCAGTAAAAACGCCGGAGTGCATTTATATTAAAGCCTATTAAGAGAACATGCCCTTATTGGAATGTGTAAGTTCACAGGGCGAGTTGGCTGTTGTCCTGAGTCAGCAGCGTACATCATACGACTGACCAAAGACAAACGCACTCTAAACGAAGGTCCCTCTCCAGATCAGTCACCAGAGGACACAGAGAACAGAATCAAAAAGCTTACCATCAAAACTGATGCTTGCAACCTTAGTATACCTATTTTCCCCCGCTCTTAACGTAACCGGCTTGAAGTCTATGGAAACTGCTTCATTTGAGGGTGTTGGTCGTATACTCTGGAATATAGGGGGGAAAACTTCAATACTGTGCTTGGGACAGACACACACACTGCAGCACAAGATGTACAACAAAAAAAAAATACTACGGTACTCACGGTAATTGGTACATCTTTTGACCCCGAATTTAGGAGGTGTAAATTTAACTGTTTTGGTCGATCTGCAAAACAAACACGCAAGCATTTTTCAGACAGATAACCAGCATTCTGACCAGCAAACAGCCAAGGGTGTTTAAACAGATTTGTGATTTCTTGGCAAACATTTCCAGAGAGAGAATCAGTGGTCTTAATGCCACAGACAGACAGGACATTACATTTGTTGGAAAACAGCCTCACCTTGTGATCGCAGCGTACCAAAATCGAGCATCTCTGTAGAGGAGTATATGCCGGGGGCTGGGAAATGAGAAAAGGCAGGTTGGTGGTGGGTCCCCATCCGGCCAAAAGCCGGCGACATGCGGAGCCCGCGGCGACAGCTCCCTCACCTGTGGTCACCTCCACCTCTACGGGCAGAATAATAAACTCGTCCTCGCTGGATGCGTTCGTTTTGATGTGGATGAAGGCCGTGTGGTTGTCTGCGTCCCGAGAGGAGAAGCTGGCCCTCATCACCCCCTTCGTCTCAAATGGGGGGATCTCCTGGATAGGACAGAGAAGAACCCTAATTAGACACGGGGTATGAGGCTGTGAGCATGGGGACCCATAAGGGAGATGCTAAAATGCCCATCAGGTTGGTATGAGTGCAGGATACTCACCCATAACTTTCTGGTGCCCCCCTGCTGACCAGTGGGGAGCTCTAAGTGTAGGTCGCCCCCGCTGGAGTACATTTCAACGACCTGCAACCGAGAGAGGTGTCAGCCCACCGCACACTGGGGCCTAGAGAACGAAGGCCACCCGGGCAGACGGTTACCTGGAGAGGCTCGCTGTGTGGATTGTGGATGTTTATCAGCGGCGAGAAGCTGCTGTTTACTGGTACTCTGGCCCCGATGAACGGGCGCAGTCTGTATGGGTTTGGTATGCCCACCCCAAACACCTTAAACACACAAGTCGGCGTTAAAAACAGGGAGGAGGCAAAAGGAGGAAGGCTCCACATTCCACTCCATTCGCGTTTAACAGCGACCTACCTGGTATGTAAATACCCCGTGATGAGATGTATTAATAAATAAAGTATTTTCTACATTGCCCACCACTCGGGCGAGGAAAACCACATCAAACGACGTATTTCCGCCTGGTGGAATTATCTAGAAGGGAAAAAGAAACGACAACTAGGAATTTAAAGCCGACAGACCGTAGAAATCATATCACAGCTCAGCCATCACGCGATTTTCACTGCAGCAGTGAGCAGAATCAAGGGCCAACTTCCGAACAAACATTAAAAGCAGCATAATCTGCTCAAAGACTACAAGGACTGCAGGGCATCGCGGCACGCTTCGATATGACGAGATCGCCAAGCCGTGCGAATGCAGTTCTGATTTCCAAAGGGAACTTCAGAAACCCATTCCTGGCTTTACTGTGTGCAAACGTGGGAAGCAGGTTATAATAATTCCAACCAGATGAATGCGAAAAAGCTGAAGCAGAATAGCAGCATTTCACACTTTGCTGGCAGGGGCAGAGCCTCGAGGGCTACGGCCCGTAAATCCTGCGCGTGCCGTGACCAAAGGTAACAGGAGCTGACTGAGTAAGATTTCTCGCTTGTTTTATGTTTGAAACACCAGCGGTCTCAAGCAAAAACAGAACATGCCTTCCTGCCACTGGTGCCTTTTGCATTTTAACAGGAAGTTCAGAGTTTCGGCTGCGGCCGGACCGGCCGTCTCGCTACAGCCGGGGTCTGCGCCGTACAGAGGGCAGGCCGCTCTGAGCCGCAGCGAAGAGCGCCACAAGGCGGCCAGAAATACTCACCCTATTTTGAAAGAAGGATGCGTGGAAATGAGCAGTGGTGGCTGATATTGATATTAAAACGATAGTTTCTTCTGAACTGGGATTGTGTAAGTAAACCTTCTCCATTTTAGGCATCCCAACAGGCCTGAAACGAAGATGGGGAGAAGGGACGGTTAGGGTTAGGAAGGGGAGAGGAGGGGAAGTGTCACATAAAGTGTTCCTTAAATCAAACGCTGCAACATGCACCATTATCATTGCGACACACTGACATGAACCACTCTGAAAATGAGGCAAGTCAGATGTTGCTCAACCAAGCGGCGTTGCAGGGAACAGGGACAGGTTCCTGGGTGACAGCCAGGGGACACGACGCAGACAGAATCCAGCGGTGGCTTTTGGCCACGAAGCAGTGCAAGACTTCACTCTGCATGGGGGTAAAGGCCCCACCCCCTGAGGACTGCAAGATCTAATTCATAAGCAGAGCAGACTGCTGGCTGCACCAAGGGACTTTGCGTATCAGAGAGTTGCAGGTCATTCATATTTATATTACATATGAAAATATACAAAGTAAAGATGAGCACTTATAGGTGATTAAGATGGCCTCACCTATCCTTCCACCTATCCTATTTAGTCTTTGCAGCAAAAAAATTCCCTCACCAAGCTTAAATGCGGTTGAGCGATCACTGAGCGACATCCCAAGCCATTACCGAAAGTAATACCGCTGCTATGCCTGACTATGGGAGAACATGTTTAACGATACGCCCACGAGATCTGCGTTTGCAACAGCGTGTGTTCTGTGCCAGTTTATACTATGACTCACTGATTTAAATCTCTCTCCTTTTTATTATTTTTTATTTGTTTTATACATCAACACTGGCATTTCTAGTACGTGCAGGTATAGCAGGCGAATAAGCGGAATGCTGACTGGGCGTTTTCGGAGAAAGAGGGTAGGAATATTACAAGTCGAGGCACCGGCACGAGGGACGAAATCCAGACAGACAGAGTGTTTCCCCATCCAAGGCCCGCTTCCTCGATCCTGCCCCAGGACCTGACGACATGCTGTGGCAGCAGAGGGCCTCCAGTTTCGGACACTTAAACAGATACCGTGAGTCACCTCAGTAAGCCCCACCTACGGCTAGGCCTGGGGCCTAGGAATTGGAGAGTAACCGGGAAACCATAGAGAGCCTCTGATAGATGTTCTCAGTGCTCACAACACCTGCTTGTAACCAGGACACTGTCCACCAGTCAGTTCTGGGAAAGGATCACTCACACCAAGTCTTCGGTTCTGGACCACACCATCCCACTATCTCCAGAGCTCTGCCTACTTGGAGATCTAACAACTCTTGACTCACCATATTATGCCCCAAAATTAGTATTAGTCACCTTGGCCAAGAAAACCAATCCCACTGACAGGAAAACTAGACTTTCCTGTGCAAACATGGGAACCTGTTATCTCTCTCTAAATCTACCGTGAAAAGCACCTTTTTATTCCTCCTTTTGTCTCGACTTCATTCCCATCCCAGCAAACACCATTATTACTACTGACGTCTAGTTCTGTTTATAACGGAAACAACTATTAGCCCTCCCTACGTGTGGATAGAATTTAAATGATGTAAATACGACTTTGACCTGGTCACCTGTTTATTGTAACCTAACAAAACACCAGACGTTTAGCATTTTATTTCGTATTCGCTGATTTTTATAAAATGAAAGCTGTAGTCGCATGGCCTGAAAAAAATGACCTCACTAGTCAGGAGAGAGTGAGAGATGCTACAAAACCAAAACGCGGCTACAATCTCGTGCTAAGGGCCCCCTCTCATCTCGTCCCAAGAACAATATAAGCAGAGCTCTCTCTTACTCCCAAAGGCCGCCGCGGAAGATTCCGCTGAATCAATCGCAGGCGGAAAGTCCCCAGGGATGAAGGCGCACACGCAGCACAGAGACATGGAGGAGAAGAGAGCGGACGTTTGGCCTTACTGTTCGTGGAAGTCCAACATGGGCGGCTCGAAGCGTATGGGTCTACAGCTTCCCCGCTGTAAAGGAGCACTGTAAGAGAAGGGAGAGCGGAGTGAGAGGAGGGCGTCGGGAGAGGAAGCCCCGCGCGCCTTTGCGGGATCCCGGCAGTCGCCCTGACACGCACTGGCCATGCAGAGAGACACGGCTGGAATCCGCGGTGACTCCCACAGGTGGCACCCGAGTGCTCCCGGCATGCCAGCAGACGGGGAACCGCACGACTGGCCCAGCAGCTCTGCCCCCCACGAGGCTTTTTACTCAGTAAGAAAGAGCCCAGCTCTGTATAATCATTCCTCTAAAAAGGAGAGATAAGAGCGGCTTGGCAGATGGGGGTGACCGACACCAAGCATCACCATCCTGTACTACGGCTCAGATACATACACGGGAGCAGAGGCTTCAGACACAATGGAAATGGACAGAACTAAGGCAGGCAAAGACTGTCAGAGATGGCCGACCTATCCACTATATCCCACATTGCTGCATTTACAGTAATAAATTGCTTTTTAAAATAACAGCATCGATTTCTGGCACAAGAGAAGAACAATGGAATGACCCGACAGCTAATTGGTTTATTCAGTCAGTTTGTGCAGTAATTAGCATTGCTGGCCTTTGTATTGAGCTGCAATATACCTCTGTCAGCTTTAAATGAGGAGCCGGCGATGAAAGGCTATCAGATAAGCATTTCAGAAGGCTGTCAGGAGGCTGCCAGCAAGGGTGAGGTCCACTGCCGCGGAAGACACACCCGGGGGAGCGGCGCGCTCGGGGCCGGCAGGCTGCAGCCAGCAGGAAGACACCCGCAAGTCCATACAGATAAGGCGAGGTGCTGACATGCACACCCGCGCAGGGATGCCCGTGTCAGCCGGCCACATCACGCACACACACGCTGCTGGGCCCAGATGCTCGCTGTCTGAGGTCATGCCATAACAAACACTGAACAACCAATCATCTATGTTGGCAACGAGTAAAACCGCGCGAGTAAATAAATATTTAATAATAATCATCAACTTATGTAATTTAATAATTCGATTATATAAGTGCTTTAATTTATGTTTGGGTACCTAAACATACATAAGAAATACAGTGATGCCCATCGTACCACCATAAAGCTCTGGAGTGTGTTCATTTGGTTGGTCTTAAATAAAAGGCACCTTCAAATGAAAGTTCAGGAAGCTAGTTCCTGGGCCATCTTGCTCGGGACCTTCTGTGATTCCTGGTGACTTCAGTGTGCTGCTGTCCCACTGCACCACAGAACTGTCACCTTCACACTACCAGCACCAGCGATATTACAAGTTCCAATACAGAGACAAACAAAAATGTATCACTAATGCGTTCAGGTCTCTACAGGCCAACGCCGTCGCTCCTGTGCTGCCCAGTTACATCAATTTTGGTTCAAAACCTAAATTCAGTAGATGTTCAACACAGAAAACATGTTAATTATGACTGTGACTTAGTCATAGCTAGTTCTGGAGAGGACACTCCCATGTCACTTAAAGTGGTAGTTTAAAAAAAGTACACCAACACCAGAGAGTAGCTCATAAAACCAAGTGTCTGATCTTGGTTATACTGAACTCTGACGTGTCACTCAACACACATCCAACATGCTAATTCGACAATACGGATACAACACAATCCAAGTCTGTGTGGCCTGAGGAGGACAGAAACAGCCTTTGCAGGTTAATCTCCCTGCGGCATTTAAGGCGCTTGTCAGGAAATTCAGATTGGGCGAAACAAATAACTAAAGGTTATAAGGGTGTTTGCAACCTTACGTGCAGATATGCAACCTGTACTGGGATTACTGGGCTGTACTGGGATTAAAAAGCGGTGCTGGACATTTTCCCGTGCAGGCCTACCTCTCATACATACCTACAACAAAATCTGCCAATGTGGCTTGACTTTCATAAAAATCTCTTAGTCAATAAATGGTAACTTCGCCTCAGTTAAATGGACAATAAAAAGCATTTCCTTAGGGGTTCTAGAGGGCATAGGATTTAGTTCACGGAATTGCACTGAACCATGAAGCAGACCTCTGTTCCCATGTCTAGGTGTCCATTTACACATGCCTGCTCATTCATGATTGTACCGCCCCAGACTCACGTGCGAGTCCCTTAGCAAAATCAGGCAATGTGCAACTGGACAAATATTAACTGTATGCAGACAAAAATTGCACAAACATTACATTTAAAGTGATAGTTATGAAAAAATAAATAATCACGATTTGCAGCCACCACCCCTAACCGGTACCCTTATCGATTTGACCACTTAGTCCTTAACCTATCACAGAAATAGAATCCGCCTCGCCCCCTCCAAGCGAAGGAAGCCGAGGGACAACATATCAAGTGAGAGTCTGAATGGGAGAGTCGTGAAGAAGCCCCAGAGACGGCTGGGCCACTTCCCTGCCAGACCCCCTAACAGACACAGACATTGGAGCAGCCCGGCCACCTGGACGTCTGCGTCTCAGTTTCAGAAAGGTCAGGGGAGCGCTGCCGCACTCTGCTGTGGGAGGGGTGACCGCCCCTAAATCAGAGGACGCTCAGCTGGCTCATTAATGATTCCGAGGTCAGGTGTCACGAAAAGGTGAAAAACGCCACACTGCTTCTGAGAAGGAAGAGCAGCTTCAGTTCGCAGGTTCCCAAATTCACAGAGAAAAACCCAGCAGCACGAAAATATACAAAAATAAAGCAAAACTGACTTAATCGTGGTCCAAATCATCACAGAGAAGAAAGAGGAAGTGGGGGGTGCGTACAAGTGGCCACCTCACAAGGAGGACTGGGGGCTGCAGCCACACACAGTCATGTTCACAGCGTGCCCTAGTTTGTACAGAATAAACGGAGGCGAGGCGTGCGTCTGGCCAGCCCCAGAGCAGAGGGCGGCACCCTGGCAGGGCCTCTAAATTAGGCACAGACTGCACTTCAGACGAGCTGCAGCAGGAAGATCTAGGTGGCACCCCCCCCCCCCCTCTCAGCTCACTTCCTCAGATGGAAAGCCGCATTCTTTACTGTGAGTCTGCTTATCGCACACGGCACTTTATAACTATGCTACATTTGTGCACGGATGTGTCGATCCACTCGCTGGATTCTGATAAATGAGATTTATTTTCGAGCGGTCCCAGTCTCACTGATACCCAGAGAAAGGGGGCATGGCAATTCAGACATCTGACTGGCAAAGGCTCCGGGGGCCGAGCGCCCGGCAAGATGCCGGCCTGGATGTCAAAGCCGACACGCGTGTTCATAATGACAACAAGGCCTTGTAGGGCTGATTCAAAGACCAGCCCCAAAATGGAATAAGTACGATTCATCCATCCATGCGTTTCAAGGTCACAGCCACAGCCATTCGGCTTATTGTGCTAAATACCATTAACAACGGCAGCTTTTCCTTGGAATAATTATTTTAAATTGTTAAAATTAAAATCTATATACATACTCACACACTCGTATATAGACACATACACAATATAAGAAGTTATTACCAAGAAGTGAAACTAGTTGAAGGAAAAAAAAAAAAAAGAAGAAGAAGATTGCTTTCATTCAGGGAGTGGGGGGCGTGCAACAGTGGTGAACATGAACACACTAATGTCACGGCGACAGCCACAGAGACGCGGGGCATGTACACAGGGCTGGCATCAGACAGAGCCCGGCCACAGAGACACGGGGCATGTACACAGGGCTGGCATCA
>JAODKL010000079.1:1851787-1861994 GCA_026780765.1 Petrocephalus schoutedeni
TGTGTGTGTGTGTGTGTGTGTGTGTATGTGTGTGTGTGTATGTGTGTGTATGTATGTGTGCGTGTGTGTATGTGTGTGTATGTATGTGTGTGTGTGCGTGTGTATGTGTTTGTGTGTGTGTTTGTGTGTGTGTGTTTGTGTGTGTGTGTGTATGTATGTGTGCGTGTGTGTATGTGTGTGTATGTATGTGTGTGTGTGCGTGTGTATGTGTGTGTGTTTGTGTGTGTGTGTGTGTGTATGTGTGTGTGTTTGTGTGTGTGTGTTTGTGTGTGTGTTTGTGTGTGAATGTGTGTGTGTGTGTGTGTATGTGGGCCATAGCAACCCGTCCGTCGCCAGTGTCAACAGATACCAAGGCTCACAGCCCTAGCAGCCAGCGTGCGGCGCTCTAAAGTAAAAACAGCTCTATAACAAGGTAAATGAGAAATTGATCTGTTCTTACACGCCGGTTGTTGTTCTTCGTCATTAAAACAAACTATTAACAAATTCTGCGATTGTTTGGCTGCGGAGGACAGGATGCCCAGACTTTTAGATGCATTTATGGTTGTCCACAAAGTGTTATTATACAAAAAAAACTATATATATATATATATATAATTACTGATTTAGGCCTTTTTTGCTTTACCAGATGTTTAGCAGTGTTTCCCACTGAGCTGTCAATGAATATTCTTTGTATTTCTTTACCTCTAGTGAGAAATATCATAAAACAGTGTTATTGTTTTATTGCCTGATTCTCTTTGACGACACATTGGTTTGTAGAGGCCTGGTTGTTGATCAGCGTTTAAAACACCAGTCTGAAGAGTAATTACCGAATCAATAAAGAGATAATCCATCTTTAGACATGGATTGTAAGAGCTGGGAAGCCCCAGGAAGACGTGGTACTGCGGGAATGACTAGAGGAAGCTGTTGTCTTGCTATTCTGTACATTTGCCTTTGGTACTTTTATTCTTAACCAAGTAAAATGCCGTACATTGCTATTTGCTTGATGACAAAACAGGATATATTAAAAAATTGGATTTCTAAAAATAATTATTCAATGAATATGCGTTAGTATTGTATTTCATATGTCAAATTATACAATTACAATTTTGACCGTTCACCCATGTTTAATAGAATTTATAAACTGATAGAGTATACCTCAGGAAAATACAGAGCTTATTTGTTCTATCGTCTCCTTGTTGCAGGATTTATCGGTGATCACTTCACTCAAATACGTGAGAGAGAAGGAAAGCAAAGGGCCATAGATCCCTGCTTCCGGACACATGGCCGGACCTCCGCCGAGCTGGATAGGGGGACAGGAGGCAGGCCTCAGCAGGGAGGTGAACGCCCTCATGTCCTCAGAAGCATGGCTGGGGATGTACGGACTGCAGCGGAGCAGGCTGACACTCGCCCAAGTCCTCGCACAAATCGGGCTCCGGCAAAGGGAAGGTATGGCAGGCCTCATCAGCAGGCCTGAGGGTAGCTTTGTCATGTGACTGCATCCCAGTGCACACATTACTGCTGCCAGTCAAAGCCCTGCCCTGCTTCTGTGAGCTTGCGTAAGTCCGTGAGGATCACAGGCACAGCAGAAGCGGCGGTGACAGTGGTGGCATGCTCCCAAAGCCAGCCGGAGCTTCCAGCGCCTTGCTTCCTGTCCTAAATCTCGGCAGGCCCCGAGCAGGCCCACCTTTCCCTGGCCCCAGGGGTTTCACGACGCTTTCTTCTGCAGTTTAAACTGAGAGGGCCGTACGCTTTCAGGGGAAGAACGTGCAGAGGTCTGAGTGTTGGGGCTCGGTACAATTTGGGGGATGTTTTAGGTTCCGGTAGAAATTATAATAAAGTTGAATGCAAAATAATAACTGTTACATATGTAGCATAAAAGTTCATATGCATGAAAGCATGAGTTTTTTAGGAAATATCAGTCTGTGCACCAGGACTATCATCAAATGTGCAATGACTGATAATACTGTTTGTTTAGAAATGATGCCAGTTTTTGCTTTGATCAGGGATAGTTGTTCCTGTAAAAGACTGTGCATGCTTGATCTCTGCACTAGCTGTTTGTCCTGACAGGTTGTATCTTTCTCCATTGACGTCAGATTACGTTGCTTCTCTCGGGAGGACAGTCTGCTCTCGCTACGCTGGAGGGACGTTCACACGGCTGCGGAAGAGTGGCGCCGTTTATAACGTTAGTGCGCCACCATCTTCTGCTATTTTATAGTTCGTGGCTTTCGCCACAACCACAATCCTGTTCCGCAGGGGCGTAGTTAGAGACTGTGGTGTCCTTGACAGAATGTCACTGTGGACCCCCCACTATCGCTGTCACTTTTAGTCTTAAGACAAACAGGCCCCCTCTCTGAGGCCTAAAATAAATGGCCTAATATGAAAGATTACCCTCACAAGGCATAGAGCACATACCACATCACAGTCAAAACACACTTATCCTTGTCCTTCTAGCCATGTGCCCCGTTGAGCTTGGTGAATGTAACTGAAAGCATTTTTTATATTCCTGTTACCACATGCTGGCATGTCCATCCACAGCTGACTGCAACTCCTAAACAGCTGCAGGAGCTGTGCGAGAGACTGGACCAGAAGACCAGACTCTTCCGACACCGACTGGCTTGGCTCACAAGTGGCAGCCGGCAGCTATTCGGGGTCCTCCAGGAGCGTAGCGCCGCCCTGGTGCTGGAGTTTGGTACCGCAAGCGGAGGCCAGTTCCGCATGGGCCAAAGCTCTGTGTGCATGTTCATCAAGGAGCAGATGTCTCAGATCGCCTGGTTTAACCTCATTCGGTGAGGAAGCTGCTAATTCCAGCATAGCGACAGCGGTTACCATGATGCTCTCTTGCGTGTGATGGTGATTAGCCCCTCAGCTGAGGTTTTTATCTGCAATGGTCCAGGCCTGGTCCAGTTAGCGAGCTGTGGCGGGAGAGTGCAGAGTGCACATCACCCGCTAACATCCATGCCGCAGTCGATTGGGTCTGGGGCCTGCGTCCTGCATCTGCCTCTCCCTCATACACTGCTGATGCACTGCTTACGGCAATGGGGGACCTAAAGGTGAGACTCTGTAATAGCCGTACTAATTACAGTATATCCCGAGACTCTTCTAACCCTCTGTAAGACAGGGGCGGACTTGTCCTGCCGATGAGCTCATTAAATTGCGGGGCCGACTCCCTTCAGATACGTTGCATATTCAACCTCTTGGCCAAGTAATACTTGTTGTGCTGGTTTATATTTGCTCCTGATCCACCTCGGAAAGGGGGGTTCCGCTTGTATCGTATTCCAAGCTGCCTTATCTTGGCTTCTCAGCTCCAGGCTGTATATCTGTTTGCTGTGGGAGACTGCAAAGTTGATATGGCCAAACTAGGATGAGAAGAAGAATGAAAAACGCACAACCCATCCACTGTGTGTCGTTCAATGCCAGGAGAGGGGAAACCATTAAAGGGCTAAAGGAGGTATCCCACCTCACTGCTGGCAGGGATGAGTGAAACATTTTAGATGGACAGAATTATAAATCAGAGAAGGAGCTTTAATCCGCCTGGGCTAAGCGTCCTCAAGCAGCACTGTACTGGCTGTGTTTCATATCAAAAGCGTTACCATGAGGATGGATGCCATTGCTGAATGAATTAATGATTAATTGTTAAATGCATTATTTATTAGTCCTGTATTCTCCATCTGGGCTCTGAGTGCTTTGACCCCTTTTCTTGGGGATGGTTTGCAAATGGTATGTAAATACTGAAAATGGCAAAATGATCATTCTCAGTGGGGCCAGCTGATGTGCTTTTCTGATTAGAGCCATTTTTCTTCAGGCATTTATGTAGGTTATTGCTGAAAAAATGGAATGATTCAGCTGAAGACGTAATTAATGACTTGACCTTTACACTAATTGCTTATCAGCTCAAGGCCATGAGACTGATGAATCATACCAAAACAGAGTCACGTGCTTTAGCGGATTCACCCAGCGGAGACATCCATGCTGTTTAGGGTTCACACCTTTGCTGAGATGAGCCTGTTTGAAGACACACCACATGACTCGGAAGAGGTGGATCATGGGATTGCAAGTCCTCAAGTGTCACTCGTTCCAGTTGGAGGCATGCCTCCAGGTAACATGGTTGATCCTGAACTACGATACCCATATTCAATTACTTTTGTTTTTTGGGGATTTGGTTATAATGAAATGTGCATTTGTGCAGTGAAACGAGGTTCCGGCTTTTGTAATTACAATGGGCGTGAGACACTTGGCATTTACAGGCCAGGTTCCTGGATAAAAGGGCCCGGACAGTGAGATGGTTTGATGCCAATCCTCAATGAGGTGTTTCTCTGCAGGGGAGGCTGTCAGGGAGGACGTATTCCTGGTGTGGATGGAGATGCAGGAAGCCCAGACCACCAGGACTGAGGTCCAGGAGCTGCTGTTGGAGCTTAACTCCACAGCGACCCCTCAAGGTGGGGGCCGTCATTCAGAGGAAGAGGTCTATGTTGATTTCATCCATAGAATATATAGAACCTCTATCCATAACCACCGATTTATGTGTTCTTTAAAGGTAGATAGGAGGTGAAGCAGTCTGAGAAGACAGTATAATGTGAATTTTGCAGATTGCAGGCGTGTGGTGACTTCAGTACCTGAGGACTGCTTGAGTTCCAAGATGTGGCTCTCCCACCACGGACTGAAGGTGCAGAGGCTTTTACTCTACAACGCACTGGCAGACTGTGCTTTCCGCCACGCGGATGGTGTTGAGGTCATCGGGACCAAGCCGCCTGCTGGGAATCGGAACACTGACGCTGTGAGTAGGAGGAGCCTAATTGAAGCGATGGGTCCTGCAGAGAGCGGATTGCCATGTCCTCTCAGTCAGTGCTTAGCTATTGACGCGAACCAGTAATTTAATTACGACTAATTAGTCAGTAATCCCACCTGCTGTGGGCTCTTCCACTCCATCACCAGCAGTGGATGACCACTAACTTTGTATTTCTGTCCATGTCTGCGTTAGGAACTTAAAAACAAGTTAGTCAATGCCAAGTACTGCAGCCAGTTTGCACACATGACGTGGAGGGATGGTTCCGTGGTTCATGTATACGTCACTCCGGAGAAGTCCAGATGGTACAGAGTCAGGATGGAGGAGGCCCTTGGGAAGCTCCAGAGAAGGTAGTGGCCAGTGTCCCTCTCCCGATGGACGTGCCTCAGGACTCGAGCCCATGGGGGTCCCTTCAGCGAGGCTTGATACCCCCACAGGCTGGAGTGGTTGCAGCAGGGTAGCAGACGGCTGTTTGGGGCAGTTCTGGAGCTGCAGGTGTACATCCTCATAGACACCTCAGAATCCATGGAAGAGCAACTTCCTCTGCTGAAGGGCAAGTTCTACCAGCTCATCCAGGTGGGAGGCTGTTTCGTGCACCAGCAGAGACTCAGCCATCCTCCCGCAGTGGATTTCACTGCAGCCTCTGTGCTATGCTTTCAGGAACAGCTTCGCTTCAAAGCCAAAGTCAACTTGGTGGCATTCGGCTGGCAAGTGGTCTCCTGGAGGGTGAGGTTGACGGAGGTGACAGAGAAGAACCTGGAAAGTGCCTGGAACTGGGTTCAGGGCTTACAGGTGGGAGACCTGGGCTAACATCCATATGGCTCTCATTTGGAAATAATCGTTGCATTCTGCAGTTATGGAGGTTTGAAGGTTGGCCTTCAATCAGGCAAGAACATCTGGGCTAGGGCTACCACCATCTCTTACCAGGCAGGTGGGTCCACCGACCTCCTCGGAGCTTTGCAGCTGGCTCTGGCGGACGTCGATATGCACGCTGTTTACATTCTGACACATAGTGGTCTGGACAAGGTACTGAGCTCGCAAGTCCTGATGCTGGCTGGTCCTGATTAACGGTCATAGATTAAGAACATTTTCCAGAATAAACAGGCAGTAAACTAGACCTAAGTTTTCAGTACAACAATAATCTACAAATAAATAGTTGAGAGCAAAATGTGCTTTAAACTGCAAAGAGTTATTTGTAGAATATTCCCAGAATATTACACCATACAAAAAGCATTCACAAATACACGTGATTCCTACACTGTTTGGCCAAGCTCCGTTTCGTTCTGGCTGACAAATGAGTCTGTGTCACCATCTGCCGTCGGTGGGTGCGATGGGCGGCCGACAGCCTGCGGGGGAGTGCCTGACCCAAGTGCAGCCGGACCGCCCGGTCCCCATCCATGCAGTGTCCTTCGACCAACCGCTTCTTGGGCGAGCTGTCCCGAGAGACTGGGGGCCGCTTTCATTGCCATTCCAGCTGGCCTCTGGATCCTGGAGCTCCTTTGCCGTTTGTGGTGAGCATGGTTCAATGTAACCATGGAGAAATCCGCTCCCCCTCCTGGTATTAAACACTGTTAAAATCTAAATAAACTTTCTTTTTTAATGAATAGACGGTTTAGTGAATGACCATGTCGTTGGATGATCAGAGTCAAGACATCCATCTTCTGAAGGAAGAGATCAAGCAAGGGAAGAAAGACCTGCAGACTGTTTTGAGGCTCAGAGCAGAGTGCGTCATGTTGGGCTGGTATCACCACATGGCCAATAAGGAGACGCGAAGGTGAGCCCTGCTCTGCAGGTCCCCAGGATACTGGGCAAAGCAACAGGTCTCCTCCTAACTTGGTCTCCTGCAGGAGCCCTTGGCGATCCCGGGCTGCTCCCACACAGTGCCCCAGCACACTGCTGGAGCTTCTGGAGCATGGCGGAGCTTCATTCCAGGACTGGATGCTGCCCGAGACCCTGTCACTCTTCCAGATGGATGTCGGCAAGAAGAACTGGGTCCTTGACAGTGAGTCGGCAGAGTTCCCTTCCCAGCTAGGTGCTCACAGCCTCGTGGGTGACTGGGGAAGCCCTGATAGTCCAAATGGAGCGTGATGGTGTGTGCACACGTACACCTTGCAGCTGACCAGGGCGACCTCAGCGTGATGCCTCTGCTCACGGGGATGGGTCTAGACTCACCACGACCCTGACCTGGATAAGCAGTCACAGAAGATGCATGGGTAGAATATGCCCTAATTTAAACCACTCAAAAATTAAAAACACTCAGAAGTTTGAATCACTGTTTTTTTATTCAAGTGTACAATGGCTTTTTTCTTTTACTGTAAGCTGAACTTAAAGTGTTGAATTTGAAACTGCATCTGAAAGGTCAGATGAGCGTACAGTAGCATAGTTTGTCCACCTACAGCGGGAGGTGGTGAAGGTTGTAATTGTAATTATAAATGGGTATTACTTCTGCTACAAAATGGCTCAATTCATACTTGGGGTCTATTTTTAGGGCAGTCTGGGACTGGTAATCAAAGCATGTCCTTGGCGGTAATTAGTTGCATGAAATTCACATTAATTTCAGCTGATGTGGGACTTTTTGTTTCCAATGACAATGTCAGTATGGAAAAGGCCATCTGGAAAGGCAGCCTGTAGTTTCCCCGGGTTATGTTTGGAAAGCAGTGGCTCGTTATATTTCCTGACCTCGCGTGCCTCTGTTCCCAAAAGGTCTGAAGGCGACGCCCGCGTGTGATGGCCGAGAGGGAGAGGCGAGGGGGAAGCCGGCACTGTAAGCGTCTAAGCTGGGCTCGCTATTTTGGCAAGGCCATATTCAGCACTAACCTATAACACGTTGCCTCACGTGCAGCTTGCCAGCATTACTAATGTAACAGCAATGTGTGTAAGAATACAAATGAATTGTGTGGCACACATCTGTCTGTGATGATTGCACTCTCTTTGTCTTTATGGAAAATTAAACGGATGCTTGAGAAAATTAAATACAAGTCCGACTCAGACTATTTTGGTCCTTGAGACCCCTGTGTGTGTGTGTGTGTGTGTGTGGGGGGGGGGGGGTGTTAAAATAAGCCACTTCACTCTTGCCAGTTGTTTCAGGAGTAAATCATCCTCTATAGCGGCCCAGGCTGAGGCCTTGGAGATCCCTGACCTGTGGGTGGCGTCCGGGAGTCGGTGTTGAGCCCAGCCGCTGGCCGTGCTGACCTTTGTCCCTTTGGCCTGTGGCTCCCTTCTGCCACAGGTCTCTGGATGTGCCTACAGCCCGCTGGCTACAAACAAACGGCTTGGTTGCCAGGAGACTCACCATAATGGATGCCTTGGCTCCCACAGTCGTTCGACAAAGGGCAAAATACATCCCCATTCTGGACAAAAATGTCCATTCAAAAGTTTTTGATGAGGTAAGAATGGGCAGAGCTACTGGCTTGTTGAGACATCAGTCTTGCAACAATAAATTGTTTGTTCTGTCTCTCTTTTATTTTGGGTGCCCTCGCAAAACCTATTGGTGTCACTGGAGCTGTTATTCTGTAGTGTCATGGACTAAGCTTCATATTTAGCTAAAAATGGCTAACAGCTGTTCCCTTCTATAAATCCTTTATATAACAATTTTTAAATATATAATTATTATGTCATTCAATCAGAATCAAACAGCATAATATATAAATGATATTTCTTTTAACAGGGTATAGATTTTAAAATTAAAATCTACATTATGTTATTAGCTGTTTATTTTATAATACCAACAAGCTGTCTCATTTTAAGCTGAAGGAAATTAAATGATCAAATGATTGGAAAAAACCCCCTTTGTGGCCTGCAGAGGGCAGCAACAGCACATTGCCGGTAAATGTATGGAATTTGCATTCTTTCTCCATGAAACAGACCTTAGAATAATGACTGTTACACTGTATCGTTGGTATACCTTCCTACTGTACTATGCAGTATGAGCTATATAACACCTCAAGGCTCCTTCCCTAATCAGCCACTGCTGAGTAAATTGTGTCAAATATTGTAGTGGGCATATTTATACGGGGAACTCATATATGTCTCATTTCTCAATTTCCTTACTCTGTATAAGGATGTTATGTATTTCAAAATATCCACCCATCCATCTGCTGATCTAACAGGGTTGCAGGGCAGACATGCCCTCCCCTAAATGCCCCAAATACATTTGACACTCACAGCTTCATTGTGACATCAGATGTGTCCTCTTTCGTTTCCGTGGCCACTCGCCGTGCCGGGACTCTCTGTGGCACGGGGCACCCCGGACCACAGACAGACAGGACGCGGTGGCAGTCTCTCTGGGGGCTGTGAGAATCCCCACAGACTCCGCCATGAAGGCGTCCATTCAGATGGATTTCATGGTGAATCTTGTGCACAGGGGTAATTAAATTATATAAATGCTCTCAGCTGACAGCATATCCCAAAGAATGGTGAGGGAGGGGCGCCTGAGTGGCGGGTGGCTGCAGCCACTCTGAAATCATCCAGCCTGTCTGTGTCTATGACTATGTGTGTGTTTGCATTCCCGCCCCAGGTCCTCTGCTTGGCCCTCGCGAGTAGCGGCTTGCCGCAGGTCGGTCTGCTCAACCCCCTGGCCGTGGACCTGGAGGGGTACAGAGCCAGGCTGCAGGAGGCCCTGGCAGCCTACGAGAGGTGGGTGGGGAAATACAGTAGAGATTAATTGCAAAAGAGCAAACTTCCAAAACTCACTCAGAACCTTGTGCACAGTGGTAAATAAATTATACGTGATTTTTTTTTTACTTTAACGGAAGTTCTCCGCTGGATTCCATGAGGACTGAACACTGTTACTATGTAACGTGATGAGGAATCCTCACTTTAGGTCATCAGGGAAGGAACAACAAGACAGGGTGGGCTGTGTTTTGGAGCTTTGGGCCCCTCTCAAGCAGAGGATATCAGCACAGCACCAGTCCCGGTGCTGAAAAGGTGATGGAGTTTGCATGAGCAGAAAGCCTTTCCCCTCTGTGTTTCAGGCGCCTCGATTCGATTGTGTGGAGGGCTCCGAGTGAGAAGGAGAGAGGCAGGTGAGTGTGTGTGTGTCTGCGTGTTTGTCTGTGTGTGTTTGCGTGTGTGTGTGTGTTTGTGTGTGTGTGTGTGTTTTTGTGTGTGTGTGTTTGTGTGTGTGTGTGTGTTTGTGTGTGTGTGTGTGTGTTTTTGTGTGTGTGTGTGTTTTTGTGTGTGTGTGTGTGCGTGTGTGTTTTTGTGTGTGTGTGTGTGTTTGCGTGTTTGTCTGTGTGTGTGTGTGTGTGCGTGTGTGTTTGCGTGTGTGTGTGTTTTTGTGTGTGTGTTTTTGTGTGCGTGTGTGTGTTTTTGTGTGTGTGTTTTTGTGTGTGTGTGTGTGTGTGTGTGTTTTTGTGTGTGTGTGTGTGTGTTTGTGTGTGTGTGTGCGTGTGTGTGTGTGCGTGTGTGTGTTTGTGCGTGTGTGTGTGTGTGTGCGTGTGTGTG
>JAODKL010000079.1:1882183-1895496 GCA_026780765.1 Petrocephalus schoutedeni
ATTCTACCTACTATGAGACCCATTTTTCTTCAGATTGAAAGTTCCAGCACAAGCCGGGGGTCCAGAATTCCCAGTTAAGCCCCACAAGACATGCTGACATGGGTAAATGGCGTCTTTGCACTTGGTGTCATCTGTAAACCTACAGAGAATTCATGGACTAAAACCACATAGTTTGCATAGTTAATCTCAAGCCACATGAATTGTATGAGGACATTGTTGGACAATCACAATTTGCAGGCTTTAACCCTTTGGGCGGAATGACATGGACTAACGATCATGCGTGTTGGCACTGATGAGGCACAATTTTAGGCTGAGCAGATTACTCTGAGACTGTTTTAACAGTGACTATAACTGCATTTATTTAAATGTGTGAAATGTACTTTTATTCATGCATTTAGCATCTGAATGTCTTTCAGATTTCAATAAAACTGACAATACAAAAACAGACAGGTTTCACTGTTAATTGAATATTTCTTGAATGTATTAGAATTTATTATTGCCTCAGGAAATCTAAACATATATGTCTAATACTGTGATGGAAAATGTGCTCCTTGGGTAGATATTTAAACCTGTCTTTCCTATGGTGATATCAGCAATTCCCATAGAAACCCATTCTGCTAGATTGGAAAGCTTTGCAGTGGTAAATGGTGTCTGTCGGTCTTCACTTTCCATTGGAGGACTGATCAGGGCCGGCCCAGGAGCTCCAATCACGTGCCTGACAGCAGACAATGAGCCCTGGGCTGGGTATAACCATCTGTTATTAGCAACCGTCAGCTCTCCAGAGGAATGCTTAGCAGAGCACAAGTATATGTGTCTGTATCCAAAACAGATTTGTATACTTTCTGCTTGGTCTGTAATGCAAGTTGCACTTGATGGTGAGTGACTAGAGGCAAAATGACAGAAAGAACAAGGCCCACTGACTCAGAACAGTCGCAAAAGATCATCTCCTTCTACTGGAGGGAGGACACTGTGTTGAGGAAACAGCTAAGCTCTCTGGAGGCCATGAAGAGGCAGGTGGAGACCTCCTTCAACCTGGACCAGAGGCTTCTCTACCACCGCTTTCAGGGTAAGCTGCAGAGAGCGGAGCTAGCTCGTGCACGCCTGGCTCTGCACAGGGAGAGCAGTCCACAAGCCACTGGGGCCATTGTAGACACACGCTATGGTAGCACCCGGGGTGCACTTGACGTGGCCGTCCGGATGACGCACGGGAAGATGTCAATCCGTAGTAGACAGGAGGCACCTACAGCTTCCCGAGGGCTCGTGTCAAGCAGGACGGTCTGGAAACCCATCTCCTGGCAGAACACGAGACGTGCAACCGCAAATACTGATGCTTGGGGAAGAGCCCTCAGCAGGAGAGGAACGCCGCTGACCATAAAACCACAACCTAGGAGTGCTGTAGGGAACCTCCATCAGGCAGAAGAGACTTGGCGTAAACCAGGATCATCACGTATGGAACTGATGACACCTACGGTAAAAGATGAATCCTCTGGGCTAACATCAGCTGGCACCTTTGGTCAAGTCAAGACCCCCTCCCAGGAAAGGGGACCAAGTGTGACCCAAAGGTCCCGTGAAAGCTCTGCACGCGTCATAGCGGCGGGCAGCACAGGGAGCTGGCAGAATGCGCTGAACGAGAAGGTCCACCGCTTTCTGCGGAGCGCGAAAGAACAAGCGGGGCATCGGGCTGTGACCTCCACTAACTGCGACATCCAGATCCTGGTGGAAAGCCTGGGCAGTGACAGGAGGAAGAGGGTCCCCATGGACCAGCTACCGCACACCACCGAGGGAGAAGATGAGCTGAAGTGGCAGCCGACAGCCAGCAGGAGCCTTACCATGCGAAGGCTGGACTATGGCTCCCCCCAACAGGATACTCCTGCAGAGCTTCTGCTCTTAGAGAGCTACTGTGCCCTGGTCACCAAGGAGAACTTGGAAGAGAGGAAGTGGATAAACAACAGCCCTTACAATGGAAGCTTCTAAAGCTCTTTAGATAAGGAGAGCATGTGTGGCTCATCACCTAGAAGGTAAAAAAAAAAAAAGCATAGCTTTGCGTCAGTTATTAAATAATTCACTTTACAAACATTAGTCTCAATTTAAGGTAAATGCTGTCTCAGTATGAACCCAAGTCTATGAAGCCAGAACTGTAACAGCAACTATTAATGATGCATAGTTAACACAATGAATTACCTCCTGTAGAGTCCTCTGATGGATGCATCGAAATTGCCGCAGTAACAGCAGAAGGCAGAGAGACTGATACCCTAGAGACAGAAACATGGTAAAAATGCTCACAGCGGCAGCGTTGTGCCTTAGTGGCTCCCTGCTTTAAAACGCAGTTTTTGGGCCGTCCTCAGGGTTTCCGGTGAACTTGCTGTGAAAAACTGGTAGTAGATTTGGGAATGAAATCCAAACTACTCATACCTCCAAATATGGTGGATGACAGGCAATAATTAGCCCGTTAACGGTAATTTGAGTATTATGAGTTACTGAGAGATTTTGAGACTGCCCAGCTGAGACCTCAACAGGCATGAGGACACATGGTTAGTAAATTTTCCTGGTAAATGATTAGCTCAACATCTTTATGTACGAGTGATACACTGACCAATTCAAAGTACCAGTGTTATAAACTCCCCATGAGTGTAGAAAGAAACCCCCATCAGACTCAGATGAGCTGCTTACAGAAAAGCGTGCATTCTGAGGTTACACCTACAAGTATTTGCTGAACACGCAGAGCTACCATTTTTAACAAAATCCACGGATGATTCATAACACTCCAGCAACTCTAGGAGAGCACTGTGGGTAATTTTAACAGACTCCTGCTACTTGCTTAGTTGGCAGTCTACAGCGGTCAAGTGAAAAGGAACAAGTACTCCTTTCAAGGGACACGAAGGGAAAAAAATGCAGTCACTTTTATTTAGCATCGTTTACATACCACGTTCACTTTCTGCTTCTCTTTTCAGGGGAGGGAGGGCTGGTGGGCAAGTTAATTCAATTAAACCTACAAACATTGAACCGAGTCCCTTATGAGATCTGCCTTGTGACTTCACCTTTTCTTCATTTCTTCCCCATTCGTCTGGGGTCCAGAGTTTCCAATGCCGAAGGTCCACGGAACCCGCAGTAGTACAAACCACGGGTGAATTAACTTAAAAGCAACATGAACCGGTAGATGGGGGCGCGAGGCCGGGTGCGCTCACGAGCATGCAGGCTTAGATCGCCAATAGTGGTTTGATTTGAGCAGCTTTCCTTACTGGGAAACCCTGTGCGGCGTCAAGGTTCAGCTAACAGTCATTTCCTAAGATGTCAAAGGTCACCAGAGCAATTTCAGAGGCTCCCCCTTAAAAGAAAAAAAGGAAGGGGGTTTGACATTCCAACATTTTTCAGAAAGCATAGGTCAGCAAATCAATACATTTCGGGCAGGTCGGGAAGAGGCAAAAAAAAAAAAAAAAAAAGCCACATGAATTGGTAAAATCCAAAATAAAGCAGAGGAAGGCTTGTAACGCTAAAGGGGCACTGGCCATGGGTAGCAGCACTATTGGACCGAAAAGGCCATACAGATGTTGCAGTTACGTAATAAATACAGACCCTCTGAAATGCAGTGAATGTGTGGTGTGGGGAAGCGTCCCGTCTTTGAGAAAGCACTGAGAAGCGGCATTTCCTAATCCAGTCCTCAGGGACCCGCAGGCCACCCATGTAAAAAGCTGGCCCGTCGGCCAGGGAGCTGGGGGGGGGCAGAAACACGGACTGACTGCAGGTCCCCGAGGACCGGACTGGGAAACGCCGCTGCAGAGAGTGAAATGGGAAGCAAGAAAAGCCAAACGCCATGGCAAAGGCAGGCAGTACAATTCCCTAACATTCTGATTTTTTTTTTTTTTTTTTTTTTAAGTGCACTTTCAATTGCTCAAAGAATAAACAATCTCAGATCTTTTGTGACATGTAATATTCATCGCTCTGCACATGAAAATCGTGTGGAAAACACCTTTTTTTTTTTTTCAATTACAAACACTACTTCAGATCACCAAGAAGGACGACAACACTAATGTATGTGCGAGGTGCCTCCCTACTTACGCTGCCTAGGAACTCAGACGCACAAATATTCCAGGTCATTACACCCTTTCCTCCTGCTGTCTTGCAGATAGGGAACGAGGGTCAGTTTACACCAAACTGGGGGGGGGCATGATTATGGAAGGACTAAGTAACAGAGCTGGACACTACAACATTGAAGGAGACAGACCATTTTCCGGCGATGACATGATCATTTTTTCCCCCCACAGCAAAGTCTCGACCTTTTTCACCCCCAAAAATAATAAAAAAAAAAAAAAAAAAAGAAAAAAAAAAAGAATTGATTTAACCCTTAAAATAAATAAGGAAAAAAATCGATTCTGTACAAACTAGACAGGCAGATATGTAAAGCAAACACGGGTGGGGAGTTTGATCATGTGGTCTCTCTGCTGCTCCAGTGGAACCAGTGCATGTGGACCTGGACCGGGAGGCCGCCGCAGACGCTAGCGCCCTCTATAGGATGGGCCTCCGGGATTTTTCACTATTATTTTGCGTTTGTCGATTCCTCCGGCAGGGACGCCGCCGCGCCGGCTTCTTGGCGGTGTGCTCCCTCCCTCCCTCTCTCTCTCGCTCGCCCGCTCGCTCCCGCCGGCCGCCGCCGGCTCACAGCATGCCGAACCCTTTGGCGTACAGGATGGCCTTCAGAAGCCGCTCCCTCAGCTTCTCCCGGCTGCTGTACTCGGGGAGCAGCAGCACGTTGAAGCAGGTGTGAGACGTCGGCAATCTGAGGACGGCACGCCGTAGGGAGTCAGGGAGCGGCGCGTGAAGAGCAAACGCTCATCACCGGGAATAACCTCCCACATTCTCCCCAGCCTGCCATAGCTGCAGGTAGCATGCTAGCTAAAGACCCACAACTTCAGCAAATATTCATCCGTTTGCATCAGTTCCAAAGAAAGCAATGCTAATGTCTGTAACACCAGGATATTTAAAATCATCATGCATTGTCATAATTCTGCGCCACCATGTGCCCAATAAATAAACTAGACAAAAAAAAAAACTACAGTAGTTTGTCCATCATTCTCCAATAGCCCCGCCCCTTCCTCTCAGAGCCAATGATCTGCTCCCTCGGCCCAGCCCCTCCAACCTTACCTGTCTGTGTCAGGCCCGTTCTTAGCAATGATCATCTTCAGCTTGCCCAGTCCCCCTACGGGCGCCCGGTCCGTGCCCGTGGTGAACTGCAAGAACAGCCGTTTCTGCTCCTCCCCGAAAGAGTGAACCGTTTCCCAGAAGTCCCTGGGGCAGTCAAACAATACCAATCTGTAGTCATTTCTGGGCTCAGATGAAGGAAGATGCTTCTGACAGCATTCAGGAAATTAAGACAATCTGGTGGGAGTAAATGCACATTTTTTAGGCAGGGTTTACCTAATTATGCGGGAGTCCCGGTTGTAACCGCCGTCATATTCTGTCGTTTCCTCCAACGCTTGAAAGTCTAAGTTCTGGGTTTGGTGCAGAATACAATGTTTAAGCAGGAGGGCAGCTGATGGGAAAAATCACACGTGAGAACTGCAGAATGATCCACTTCCAAAGTAAGGCAGCCTCACCCTGCTTCCGCAGATTAGTAGCTCAATCTCTTCAGGTCGAAATAAATATTTTAGGGGTGACTCGTTAGTGACCATGTGAAAGCCTCTTCTGAACGCCTTGAACTGCTTTTCTACAGTTTTGTTGAGCATAAACTCAGCATACAGGGCGACAAACTCCTGCAAACGACAAAAATATTCAGCACTTCCACAGAAACTGCATTACAGGAATGTTCGCCGTTTCAAGACATTCTGGGAAGCGATTTCCCCCAGTTGGTTGGCACCGTTACATAATTACGTAAAACAGTGGCACGAGCGGCCATCGTTTGACCCCAGTCCCTCTAACCAGAGCAACACAGATGCTGGTTCACCTTTCTGTTCTCGTTGGTGACGGGTATTTTGTCTCCATTCTCCCGCAAGTTGTACATGAGGGGGTTTCCAAAGAGGTCAGTCTGGGATATCTGGAAGGTGATCATCATGTCCTCCTCCACGCTGCCCTCATACTCCAAGAGCTCCTTCAGACTCTGGTAGAGAACCTGCATGGCCAAAAGGTGGACTAAGCAATGCTAATGACTAGCCAGTCAACACCACAGGCCCATGGATTCTTGATTACGTCAGGTGTCAACACTGTTACTACAACATCAGTTCCATGGGACCAACCAGTTGGCTATTTGGCTCTGAGGTCATAAAAAGTTCCCTGAGTAGAGTAGGGGTGATACTCTGCCCTGGCTAAATTGCCCATTGTAGTCCTTTCAAATATGGCCTCCTAATCATCCCCTAAATGTAACTGTTGAATTCTCTCCTGCCCCCTCGAGGTCTTCATAAAGATTCCATAAGATTTTTAAGAAGCACCAGTTACCGGGTGAGAATCCGCCAGGTCACGGAAGGTCCCCTTCTTGCCTAGTAGCTTCCTGTAGACCACCATCGGGAAGTGGACGTCGAGGATGCAGTTGTTGTAAATGGCCAGGCCCAGGACAATCCCGATGAGGGTGAACTGACCCTCATTCTCGAAGGAGGACGGATTGAACCAGAACAGCTTTGTGGTTTCGTCGTATGTGAACATTCCTGCAGGGGTTGTTGAGATCAAAAATCAGGATTGTGCAGAAAGAAACTGGAAGAAGTCCCAAAGGCAGCCAGGATCTATGCATTATGCATTACACACCACTCCCTAAAGAATAGTGCAGCTAACAGCCTACCAGCTGGGGTACAATGTCAAATCAAAACGTTCGCTTAGAAGAGTGGTGTGAGAAACCACAATTACTTCTCACACAAATCCACCTTTGAAGGGCAGCGATGAGTCATACCAATGTCTGGGTTGAAGATCTCCTCCACCACCAGCTGAAAGAACTCTTTTGACACCCCTCCTTCGTCAACGCCTTGCTCTCCCTCAAACTCGACATAGAGCTGCTTCTTAAGGTCTGCAGGGTTCTCCATGGCGATCATCTCCAGCTGCAGCGGGAAGAGACCAGAACTGTCGGCCCATTTTGATAAAGGTACACCTGGCAGGCAGATACGGCAAGGGAGGGGGGTGGCGAAATGAAAACCTGGCCAACTTCCAGATCACTGCGGAGAGAAAAACCTTCCCTTCAAATAACCGAATAATGGGGGATGGAAGAGGAAACCCTGCGAGCGGCCGTATGAGTGACGGTCGCGGTAGAGAAGGATGGCTTGGGATAGAGCTTCCTCAACGCATCGTAACTAACTAGTAATGGCTCTGAAAGATCATCAACCAAGAGAGCTGCTTGGTATTCACACTACAGGTGGGCCTGGACTCCTGTTCCAAAGCAATGAATGTCATCCCCTGCTAAATAACTTTTATCTAAGCTTATATGAAAAGTGCTGAGGGAAGAGAGTTAAGTTAATAGTTCCCACCTCAGCCATTATTCAGCTGAATGTACTCAAAAGCTGGGAAAGACAAAGCAACACTGCTGCTGTGTTTACTGGGTATACATGAGGTATTGCTGCTTACACAGTGAAAATGTAAGACACTTAAGGCATTTAGGAATGCGTTTCAAAATGGCCCCATCCACTCAAACTGAACTCCAGGAACAGTGCCGGCAACCAACAGCTCTGCACTTACAAGCACAGGCCTGTGTCGTTACTCACTCTGACCAGGGCGTCGTCGATGATATGGTCTCTGCGCACCTTCAACCTCAGGTAGGGGTTGAGCTGCTGCCCCTGGACCAGACTGTACAGAACCGTGATACGTCGCTCGCTATACATTCGGATCCTGTTGTCGTAGTACAGTCCCAAGTTCTTGGTGACGGCGTTGAGGACAAACGGGCAGGTCATGAACGAGAACTTATTCTCCGTCTCCACCTTGAAAAAGGTGTAATCCTTGTCCATCTCCAGCACGTCGTTCAGGGGCTCGTTGATGAATTCCTCAAAGGGAATAAGGGGCCGGCGGCAATCGATGGTCTTGATGCCCAGTTCCGTTTCCAGCGGGTCCACGCGGGGGCCCTTCTTGTTTCGCCGTTCCTCGCCGAGCAGCTCCTGCAGGGTCAGCTCGCTGGACTCCGGTATCGGCTCGTCATCCTCCTCCTCGTTATGGTCCGTGTCCAACTCGCCGCCCAGCAGATTGGCGTAGTAGACGATCTTCAAGCATTTGGTGGCCGCCACGACGGCGTCGTCGTCGTTGACCAGATTGCGGCTGTTGAACTCGTTGCTGATGACCTTGTAGGTGATGAGTTGCTGGAAAGTCTCCATCATCCGTCGGGTCTTCTCGGCGCTGTACTGAGACCAGAGGCGCGCCAGTTTGGCCAGTGCTGCCAGTGGCAACTTGCTCATAGCCTTGCAGAAGAGAGGCAGGGCGATCTCCAGGTACTCAGGGCTGTGGAGGTTGCTGTTCTCCATCACGATGACAAACAGGTTAAGGTAGTTGGGATCCCTCGAGTACACATTGTGGTACGTCAGGTCACATTCCACGTTGGGCGATAGGTACACCAGTGCATTAAGGAAGGCAGCCTCGATCTTCTCATTGGCCAGGAGTTTGTTATAAACCCGCCTTACGGCCTCAATGTCCACAGACACCTCGTCAGCCCCCAGCTTTTGGACATTGTTGTCCCCCTGCGAAGCACCTTCCCCGAGGCGGGAGGAAGACGCTTCCCCGTCTTCCTCCATAGCAGCAGCAGAGCAGGCGGCCTTCTCCTTCTCATCCTCATCCTTGTCCTCATCCTTGGCTTGTAGAGACTTGAGCTCCTCCTTGGTATGCGGCTTCGTCTTGCGGAAGCTTTGCACGAGGCCCTCGGCGCTGGAGAAGACCCTGCCGATCACCCGAATCAGAGGGGAGTAGTCCTCAGTCTCCCCGCAGATCTCCAGGATCTCATATACCTTCTCCTCCGTCAAGAAACTCAAATCTGCCAAGACAGCAAAATATGTGCTTAGGGGAGAAAACTCCGTTATTTCTTACGGTTGAACATCGGTAGGCGAGTAGAACTGGAAGACCCACAAGCCCAAGCTACTAATGCAGTTTTTTGAGAAACGGAAACAAAACATAGCCTATAAATCACTTTTTTAGACAAGCTTCGCAGCAGCAGACATTAAACGGGCGCCTCGTCATCTGACAGAACAACTGATCATTTTTACCAAGTTCTAGCCAATCAGATGCTAGCATTTTGGTTATGGCGAAAACGGTTTTATTATACATTGCTGTGGAGGACAGAGACAATTCAGATTTACAGTTATGATCCAGTGCAGTTCAGAAGGCAAAATTAACTGCTAATGCAACAGAACGTGTGAGGTGTTGGAAAAATACTTTTTGCTGCTACTGGCCACAATGAGTCAATGCATTACTCATCAGGAAAGGCGATGCGAGCTGAATATGGTTAATGGACATCCCTAAGTGGAGTGCGATACACGCCACCACAATGGATTTCAAATCAGCCTGAGGGTAATGTTTCAGGCCGCTATTGGGTCATTTATATGCTCACGTGATGCAATCTCTACAATAACACATGCATCATTAAAAAAAAAAAAAAAAAACGCTTCCGGGTCCGCTGAGGGGGTTGGCGGCTCAGGCCAATGGCTCCAAGCACCGTTTCCTGAGCTGACTTTAGCAGCAACATTAGCTATTCAAAGGAGGATCATTTCAATATTTGTTTGTTAAAAATCAAAGTGATCTGTAAGAAGTGACCAGGTTCATCAAAATCGTTGTTTTATGGCAAACCATCCGTTAAAAAAAGGCAGAGAGTTAAAACCAAAACTGAACCCACAACCCAACGGATGAGGCGCCTGTCGGGAGGAAGCCCCGCCGGTTACCTTTAAAGTCGTCCCGGGCCGGCGGCAGCTCCCTGCGGCTCATTGTCCTGCCGCTGCAGCTCGAGTTGTGGTGGACTCCCTTGGCACTGTTCTCTAGGTAAGCAGAACTCGTCCCTTTCTTGGAGGGGTGGGGATCACAGAGTTTGGCATTAATCTTATAAAGCTCGAGGGCCTTGACGGCGGCCGCGTTGTTATCCATACGCTGGAAACGCGGCCAGGAAGCGCAAAACTCATTCGCGCAGGCTTCATTTCCACAGCCCTCGGTTAACTGGTGGTAGTAACGCTCGATTAGATGCTTCGCAGCTGCCCGCTTCCTGGATCAGACATTCAGACATGAGGCACAAGGGTTAGTATGGGGTGGCCAAGCCACTTGGCCAGCAGAGAGGTGCATTCAGACACTGGGGACAGTGCTGTCTTTCTCAGCCAGAATGATGTGCCTAAATGCACACACCAATCACTGTGAGTGACTATGGATATTCAAAGACACAAACAATAATGAGACGGTAAATAAAAAGAGACTGATGACTTGGAGCTGCATTGGAACTCCTGGAAAAGTACCTGGTTAGATTATCGATTGTTCAGTTGGGCAATTCAAAATATGCCCATTTAATCACCAAAAATCAAGAGGGTGATCTAAAGACAGAGCAGAAAAATAACGGGGGAGGACAGGGGAACCAATTAGACATTCAGCTTGTGTTATGAAACAAAATCTGACCTTGAAAGCTGAAACTATATCTGGGACAGTGGCTGGAGGTGCAGTCCATTGGCAGGACAGTTTAGCCAAACAGAATACCAGTTCACAGCTCCAGGATCAAGGCATATTAAAACTGAATGAACCCAAATATGACACTTCCACTATAACAAGCAAAGAAGCCGCGCAAGAAATGAAGAGAAGGCAACTCAGCAAGAACAAAGATTGTCAGCAGAACACAGGATAGAATATTTAAACGCAAAAAGGAAATTTAGCAAATAATCTCCCTTTGAAAAGTTCACTGGCCTATCAAACCAAAAATCTAGACTTAACCAGGCTCACACAGGTTGATTTTAGAGGTGCACCAATCTGATATTAGGGACTGGTATTGGCAGATCTGGTATTGGCCATGTGACCAATCCATGTCCGAAACGTATTTAGTTTTCGGCAGTCTATAAAAAGATAACTCCAATTTTTGGTTAAATCGATTTGTACAATCAGTCGCACATCAGTTTTTTCAGTTTAATATTTTATGCTTTGAAACGACAACTAGTAGCACAGTGATTTGCAATATTGGTAAAGAGTTGCGAGAGGTGAAGGTAACCTGCCAAACAATCATGCAAGACGCCGCGAGTAATATGGAAAGCGTAGTGGCTGATTTGGGAGGTTTCTGCACTCTGCAGCTTGTGATACACGAGGGGCCGCTATCGCAACAAAGTATAAGTGACGCTGTTGCCCGTGGGGGAAAAATTGTGGGGCATTTTAAGCTTTTGCCACTTGCATCGGAATCTGTATTGTATCGGCACCTGTGCATTGGACTGGAACGGAAACAATGCGGATGGGTCCGTGCCTAATTGATCTCACATGGGGGGGGATACTTAAAGAAGCCGTAAGCATTCAGTTTTCAAATCTCTTTCAAACTGGCTGGTGGCCGGTTACTATTCTAAACACTAAGGGGTGTGAAATTAAACCACCGCCCTCATGGATCGCACATGAATCAATAGCCAGAACGATACAAAGGCACAGCTTAGGAAGCGAAGTGCATGTTCACCCTCAGAGAGCTGCCCTGCACAGCTGACTGCCAAGTGCCAGTCACAGCATGTTAAAAAATGTAGAAGTATGAAAACAAACACGGCGCAGTGCTGCTGCTCTTAGAATATAAAGACAGGAGTCAGAGCTCAAATGAGGCCAAACGTGACGGGAACCACGCAGGTTCGGAAGCTTAATTACGGGACAGATTACTGTCAGCTTTCAGAGAATTCTCACAAGCTGAACTGCTCAATTCATAATTTTCTCCAAATTACTCCAACTAAACCATCTTGTTTTCTGACAAATGTGCATTAATCAGCCAAGTTTTATCAGAATTAACTGATATTCAAGCATGCCCCGCAGGGCTTCAACTTTGTCAGTCTGACATGAGAAACAATTAACTGATGTCATGGCAGAAACATCAAAAATCCTAGGGCCAGCGTAACTTAGACATAAGGCAGAAAAAAAAGGTAGACTAACAACGGGGAAGTGTGTAAGTGAGAGATATTCAGGTTGGTTCAGCACCAAATTAATATTATTCCCAGCCCAGCTTTCAGTTTCAACAAAAGATGTTACACAACAAAACAGCAAAACTGAAAATGAACCAGAGCAACTGAACAACATGAAGGCTGTACATGCTGTGATGATTACGTCTACTGCTGAGACCTATGGAAGTAGAAGAAGCCTATTAAAGCAATCTTTCACATTTTACTTAAAATGTGTGAAATGACGCACTGTCAGGTTTCACGACAAACATTTCAGTTATAGCAGACAACCAGAAGAAACTAAAAACTGATCATGACATTTATTAATGACAATGCATATAATTAGCATGCTTCGTTTATAAAGGACCGGCTTTCAACTCAAGCATTAATAGAAGGGTTAGGTGAAAGAGATGACCACGCAAAATTCTCATAAACATGTGATGTCAGTTAAATAATTATTAAAGACCAGGACCCTTAATGCCACAGAACAGGGGTGAGTCAGAAGAGACAGAGAGTTTCTCAAACATAAAGACGTGGCGTCCAGTCATGCACTAACATGACCGTCTCTGTCTAAATGCACAGCTTTGGGAAAGTGGACATTTCACTGCTTTCCCCAGAAAACACATTAGTTACTTTGGTAATGTACTACTGGGATGAAGACCTGACCTGAAATATGCAGATATGGAGCTGGTAAAGCATTGAGAGATGGAATGGGAGACGCACAGGAGGGCAACACTTACATTCGGCTGGCTTCAGGGTTTTCTATGTCAGACTCCACTACTGTTCTGAAACAGAAACGGAGGAATGAGGAGGATGCACGCTACCAGCCCATTTGGGAATGTTGCCGTTTAGCTGATTTACACCCTGATGCATCAGTGCCACTTACCACAACAAACCAACCCTAAGCAACTTCTGCTTTCATCAATAAAGTGCTAATCTAACCCGCAACCTACTAAGCTGCAGGTTAGCATCCCAACAAGTACCAACACAACCAAATTCTGAGGGCCGCTGTGCGCATCTTTAACCCAAGTGTGCATATAACGACAGCCTTATCTTCGATTCCTCGCCTTGGACATTGCAAAAATCCAGTTCCCAAGGAAGGCGTCCTCCTGGCTGCAAGAAATGTGCCAATGAACACACCCTAAGCCCTGGAAACACGCAATATCGGGAGTGCCAATGAATACACCATTTTGGAAAAAAAGATGCAATCAAAACTCATCCACACTAATGCGCGTAGCTGTCCCTGGGTATTAATTGAACCGCAGCGTGGTGAGAGGCCACACT
>JAODKL010000079.1:1976110-1986149 GCA_026780765.1 Petrocephalus schoutedeni
GGGAACCTCACTCCATTAGACCACGACTTCAGACAGTGGACTTCATTATGGCTTAATGATCCGCCCAACAGGCTCCCCGAGGGCGGGGGCCTCCCGGTGAAGCAGGCACAGTGCAGGGCACCTCTGCTGTGGAGGTTAGGGCCATTTGCATCTCCTGGCCAGCACCCCTCAGCACTTGGCTGCCCGCAAGGTTCTTTCCCGCCCTCACGACAGCATTTTGGGGGTTGTCAGGGTGGGACGCATGCAGAAAGCGGCCTACCGTCTTCCTGCATTTAGGCACAAGTGCTGAACTGCTTTAGGTTGTGTAAAGAGCATATCTGCGTACTAATATAACAACTTTACAACGAGTGTAGTTTGGTTCTGGATATAAATCCAATAAATGAGCTATGAGATCTTACTTATCTACAGTAATGTTATAATTATCCATTAGGACTGAGAATTCTATATTAAAAGGAGGGCTTCATCCATTTCTATACTGTGCTCTTAAACCATCATGGCGCGTGAATCACAGGCTTTGGAGAGGCACAGCACCTCTGATATTATTAAGAAAACGAGTGGCAATAACATGCAAGCAGAAGTGGCTGGGAAATCCCAGGCAGCAGAATGTCTTGGAAAACCAATTTGAAGAATGTAGAAAAAAAAGGTAATAGAAAACACTGCACTGCACTCCTCCTAAATTTCATTATATTGCAGCGCTGTCGTGGCTAGAATGCTTTGGCAGCCTCCCGCCCCCCACCCCGCATCCGGAGACAGATGTAGTGCGTGCCGGGCAGAGCCTCACGCACCCACTCCCGCGGGACGGGCCGGGCGAGAGCGATGGGCGCGATGGAGCACGGCTCCCATTGGCCCGTGAGAATGTTCTTAACAAGTTGTCACATTTAGAGAATGAAATTTGTCACTCAGGTCCGGCAGCATGCAGTATGTTAAAAATAAATGGAAAAAAAGACTGAATAACGTAATAGTGACAGTTGCAGGTAGGGACAGTAATAAATAGGACGCCTGACTAATAATTAACGGCAACAATCCAAGTCCATTTAAAACATCAAAAGGTTCACTGATGGCTGTGTAAAGATGGGGTTCTAGTTGTGGCGCTTAGGATGCTTCATTACGTTGTTTGAGGTTTATTTTGTAGTTTCTGAGAAAATGTGGTTTTTTTTGGAGATACCTTTCATTAGACAGTGATGGTATGGTGTTGCCTACACAGGTGATCACTCAGCCGAATGCCGAATTTGCTTAGAGGACACACCTTAAAAACGCCGTGCAACCTCAGACTTAGCAAAGAAGGCGTACCGCCTGCAGACAATGTGCAAAGGAAGCAGCGGAAGCTGAGAGAGTACACCTGGTGGCTGGAGGTCGTATCACAATCCCACCACAAACGACCCGTTCTGAAGTTTGCTTGGGACCAGACTGAGATGCATTTGTTTTGGTCTGCATTCAAGTGTGATTACTGCGTTCACAGCTGCCCAAATGCATTGCGCCAAGGGGGAAAACAAGCCAGAGGCCAGTTTAACCGGAGGAAAAAGTGCAGGTGTGAAAACACTGTGAATATCATAAATTGATATTTACTAAGTTGTGCTATGATAGTTTAGTGGAGTTTAGTTTATGAGGCGTTTCGTGATACCTTGGAGCCTTGTTCAGAATATTACTCATAGTGACAGAATTTCTGATGAGCAGTGTGACCAATCAGGAGCGCTAATTTTTTGGCTAAATAAAGACTAGGAGACAGGTTAGCATTGGGAGGAGTGAGTCTTTCCAGTAAAATCCAGCAATAAACTTTGCACAGATGTCACCAAGAATCTGCAGCAGCCGTGGCCGTTCCACTGGGGACCCACTGCACCCAGATAAAAGCAAACCTCTGCGGGCTGCCTTTCCTGCTTCGCGGGAACAAACAAGTGAGAAATGGATAAACAGTGAGCTTTGATGCTCTGAATTAAAAAGTATGAATGCAAAACATAATAGCAAATTTCGCTATTATGTGGCAAGAGGCTGGAAAGCAGTCCCCATGTGTCAGTGACGTGATTCGCACTTCAGACAGGAGAACACCGGTCCTGCTCTCCTGCGAGATCGGGGGTCTGCCTGCCCTGAGTGACTCCGAAAGACAGAAAACCCTAACCACAGGTGGCAGTTAACAGGGCCCAGGCATTATGCCCTGAATAGAGGCTTTGGCCACATTTAACATCAAATGTTCCATTAGAATGTTTGTAACTGGATGTGTATTAAGTATAGAAGCACTTTGTATAGGTTTGGCTTTATAACATCGACATTACTGTATAAGGGCCTATGGACTATGGGTGCTATAGCACCGCCATAAGCCATAAGTAGTGGAAGGAATATGGCGTCATTACACCAAATTTCATGATTGTCAGTCATATACAAGGGTAATTATAGCCTGCTGAAATCTGATTGGCTGTTGTCAGCCATGTTTCATGAGCAAATACATTTTTTTAATATGATTTGTTGGGACACCTGGTCACAAACATACATATCTCAAGCTATTAGGAGATATACTGAGCACCCCCGTAGAATGTCATACCAACTAGACCTAGCAAGTTTGGTGAGAATCGGATGTTCCATTGATGAGGAACAGCTCAGTAACTCCAAACAGGCCACACCCAAAATTTTAATTGGTCCGTGGCATCGGAAAAATTACTCTAATCGGAATCCTCCGGGCAATTTTTGTCTCAAGATGTCGCTGTTCATATTTTGTGTGAATCGGATAAACAAATTAAGACAAGGGCCGTCTAAAAATCCTGATAAACTAGCTGGCCCCTCTGACTCACTCCCAGACCCACCTTCCTTTGAAGGATGCAGTCAAACATCCCTTCCACACAGCAATGGGTGCCTGCAGCTGGCTCAGTCTCCCCCACTGGTGTAAAGCCGGCCCAGGAAGCCGGCCTACGATCCCCTGCTAGCCCCCCAGTGCCCGGCTAGCTGTTAGCGTTACAGCTACTTGCCATATCGCTGATGTCAGTGACCCCTCCCTCCCTGTGTGCAAATACTTACACGGCTCCAGTTATGAACTTTGAGATCTGTGTTATTGCCTCGCCATAATTAATGCCTTTCTGCAGGCCCAGCTACGCGCGTTAAGCTAATAAGGGGCACAGTGTGTTCCGATTAGTTCTTATTGGCTTCCCTGAAATTCACAGATGCCCTCATGTGTGGTCTGACGAGGGAAGCTCTGTGAAAGGATGAATCCTCGGGAAGGATTAAACTAATTACAGTACATGTGATGGAAAGTCACGGATATTAGCGCAAAGATCTAAACAAAGACTGCTGCGTTACTCGCTGCTGTCTTCCTGCAGTAATGGTTATGTACACATTATCTTCCTGCAGTACATAGCGGATTATATATATTTACATCCATTTACTTATCTTACAACACGCTTTTCTTTAAAATCTCTCATAAATGAAACTGCAATGATACCAAATACTGTAGCAGCGTGATTTAGCCGAATGACCTAACTTTAGCTTTTATGTTATACTTAGTTTTTCACATGTAATAGACTGCCTCAGCTAATCGGTGGAGGCTTAAGTGAGATGTTCATTTGGCACGGGTAGTACTGTTTTGCCTGTTGGGTGGGATGCATTTTTAATTCGGCCATCTACCAGATTATTTGTGCACAGAAATGCTTTCTCACTCATCACTAGTGACAGACAGTCTGAGGTGTTTCATGTGATGATGAGACATGTGATATTTGTACACGTCACATTTCTCACATCTTGCCCAGGGTTAGGGTTAAATCAGCCAGGCTCGCTGGATAAAACCGAACAAATTACAACAACGAAAAAAACAACTAAATATTTTATTTTTCTGACAAAGAAACTTCCTTCAGATTCTAAACGGTTCAAAGCACAACATCCTGACGTTTAACCAACGTGTAAAAGAGGTCAGTATGAAACAATGTGAAAAAACCCCACAGCTAACAGGAACGCCACCTCCACTCCTATTGGCTAATCTTTGCTCACATGATCCCGTAACTCTGCTTTTGATTCATTGTTCTGGGTAACTAGGTAACTCCGGTTGGCATTATCACACAAATCAATGCATTTAAATGGGAATATCTTCATAGAGAAGCAAGTGCTGAAGCGTCTTTCCACCTCACTCTTCCATCAAGTAAATGACTCATAGAAAATGACCTTTAAAACACTATTTCTCTAGCTGGAGGATATGCAACCCATGGTCATTTCTAATTAATTTTATACAAAGTGATTATGATTTTCTTGGCATTTGCCATTTAATTCAATTGTAATACTTCAATAAATTCTGCATATATAATTTGCATTTGCCTTCAATCACAAATATTGTGCTGTTAATGATGCCCAGCTGGTTTTTATTAACATCACTATGGCTGGTCTACACACTTAGTGGTCTACACACTAAAAGAGCGGAGAAGAAGGAGGCAGGACCCCACTATCCAACCAGGATGTTGGGTGTTCAGGGGTTATTTTAAGCATTTTATTAAATATTTAGATAAAGTAATATAACTTCATGATTCTAAGAAATGTATTTAAGGAAATCCTGTGAATATTTCGCCCTGCGCGTACCCTCCTGGCATACGCATCATAAAGATTTGTGTATCGAACAAAAGCTTTTTCCCCTGTCCTGTGTGTCCAGCTGCCCTGCCCTTCGCTTCCCTGGCACTGCGCCCCGGGTCTCGCCCGTCCGGGTTTGCACCGATCCCCCAGCAAGCCCACATGGATGTAGCCACGTTCCGGGATGCCCCAGACACTGCCAGCCAGCTGCTCGCACGTGGTCGTGCCTGAGCGGCCTAAATAGCGGGTCCCTGCATCTCGCCATCCAGGCCGGCTGCCCTTTGCTCTGGTATTCCTTGTCACATGCCATGTGCGTTCTCCTAGCTGCCGTTGGACTCGGGCAGGCTGCTTTCCACAAAGCACTGCGGGTCACGACAGGAGTGATTTGACAGTTTGTGCGGTACTAAAGGTGCCTCCAATGACACGTGTCAGCACTCAGCCCCTCTAATTAATATGCCGCTCGCAGCTCCGAGTAACTCAATTTCACACTGCTCTGCTTGTCACTACATTAACTGTCTTCTGTTCTTTTAATGCACAAATATACAATAAAAAGTAATCATAGTCACTTTCCAAGGGGCAAATGATATTAGCATGCTATGGCAGGAGAGGTATGCCGACTTATTTGTTAAATAAACTTCACATCACTCTCTCATTCCCACTTTAGTTAAAAAGAGTTTCATGGCCTTTGGAACACTGCGGGCATCACGTTCACAGAAATGACAGAAAATGAAAGAGGTACATAAAGTATTTAATGGATATTTCCAATTCAGGAACGACGTCATTCTGAGAAAGCCCAAAATCAAGGCAGCAACGCTGGCCCACAATGGAGAGACGAGAGGTGTGCAGGAGGAAGGCGTGATTTATGGCCTGGCTTTGCCATAGGAAGCTTCACACTGCATCAGCTGTGCGGACAAACATCACTACTGCAAACTCCAAATAGCGGAATATTGTTACTCGTTTCATATGTTTTCAGTTTCTTCTATTGGTATATTGGCAATAAATTAATCCAATAGCTACCATCAAGAGAATTGTCGAAGAAGACTCGATGCGTGTAGTCAGATTACACTGGCAAGCAGTCGCAGAGCAAAAACAGAGAGCAGTCACTGAGCAGGCCATCAACATACTCAAGAAGGTTCAGCAATGGAAGCAAACACAAAGTACTGCAGAAAGCCTACAGCCTAGAGGCAGGTGGGTATCTGTACTGACCATTTGGGAACAGGTGACCTTATTGTCCAGGTAAGGTAGCGTGTGGCACAGCCAAGCTGGACATGGTGGAAGTGCTGGTTTGGATGTCGGATCTGGATTCCAACTGACAAACAAATCATTCTGCTAAAAAACATTAACATTTTAAAACAGGGTTAAACTCGGACGACCAGATAATCCCTGTCACCCCGGACGCTTCGAGCTACTTCAGGTGTTACAAACTACTTTATACCCGAAAGGCTCCCGTGCTCGGTTAAATAGCTCGGTTCTTATTGCCCTCTCACTGGTTTGTTTCCTTGACAAAGACTCATCCAGCCGTTTCGCATTAGCATTAGTGACATGCATGATTATAGGAGACTGACCAATCAGCACGCAGCAAGAACTCAGTGCTTAAGTGAAATTCAGGTCATTTTAATTGAGACTGTAGTTCACAAATCCTGTCTTAGATCAAAGTGTCCTCCCTGAAATGGATTATCTATTCACCCTAAATTACACCCTAAATTACCCTAATTTAAACATTATTGTGCACAGTACTACGCAAAAGTCTTATACAGCCAAATGAAATCATGTTTAAATTATGTTTATGTTGGTATAAAACTATGATCTTGTTATTAGCCATTGCAAAACCCATCTTTAAGTCATCCCAATACCTACAGTTACTATCCAATATGTCTTTGAATTGGAATTAAATTTGAATTTTACTTTATTGTCATTCCATTATTCCATGGTTGTCGCCACAGTACACAGTGCATGGTGTACAACAGCAGACAGACATTATGGACAAAGACAGGCAAAGTGTAATACAAAGTACCATACTAAGACAAAATAAAATTGCATGTTAAAAAATATTGAAAATATTGCAGGTCAGAAAATATTGCACAGTGAAAGAACACAAATTGCAACATTATAGGAGATTTAAACAATCCTTGTACGTGTCCTCTATGTGTTCATGGATTCCGCCATCCCAATATATGCTTATATTTGTTGAACTCACCCACCTTATTTGGATTCTCAGTATCTCCTGAGGCTCCTTCACTGATTCAGTTAATTAATTAAATGAGCTATTGGTGAAAGTCAGCAAAGAAACGGACCGGCTGGGCGGCGCCCCAGGAGAGCTTTGGGATGCAAAGTCGCCACCTTCCAGCCCTCCAAGGTATAAGGGAGACCATAAAAAATCCTTGATATTATTTCATAACTGCTTATTTGTATATATTTTCACGCAGAAACATGTTTTTCTCTGAATAACCATGCACTTATTACCCAGAAAAATTGTTTCCTTTCACACAGCACTGTATGTGTTATATACATATATATAATACACGGTGTACTACATATATGTGTGTGTATATACACACACACATTCTCAAACCTTTCCAAAAGATAGTGCCGTCCCCTAATTTCACATTTGCTCATAAGTCATCTCCTTTGATTTCATAGGGGGGCGGGGGGGGTAACTTCTTAATTTAAATACAAAGATCTTGTTATTTCGGGGGGGTGGGGGGTGGAATGAGTCCCAGTTTTTACAGTTATTTTCTATTTTCTATTTCTTGGAAATGATCCGGGTGACTTAACATGTAATCGATAGCATCATGAAAATATGATACATAAAAATACTCTGATATGGGTATTTAATAATATTTCAGCAGCAATATTACACCCAGATCTTCCTGACTGCTGCAATTCTGCTGTCAAATCATTTTTTACGTCCAGCATTTCTTTCAGCTGTAAGCTAGACTACTTACCTTTAAACTGAAGCTCCCGTATTGTGAGTAATGACACCTGCATGCATGTGCTTTAAAACACGAATGCAGCACACGTTCGGCACACGCTCGGCACACGTTAAGGTGCACAGTCACTTGATTAAGTGCTCAAAACAAAGGTCCTTTTCAGCTTTTTCAATGGATTTAAAAGCTGCGTTTTTGAACAGGATGGGCAGTGCGTGAGGTCTTAAGTGTCTCTCTCTAGCTGGGAGGGATTATTATCAAACAAAATCACCCCAGATACCAGAAGGCATAGCATGCCACTTCTGGCAGGGAAAGCCGTGAATTCTTTAATTTCGAAATGAAATAATGTTATGAAATATACCTTCTCTGCGCAGATCTATAGTTCCATTATGAAAGTTCAAGCAAGCAAGATTAAAAATCTATCAGGGGTCACCCAGGGGCTTCATTAAAGGCTCCCGACCTCGGAGCTGTTCTGCCTACTTAAGCATATTTTTACGTAATTATTCATTTATTGCCCGTTACCTAAAGGACCCATTATGCCCACGTGAAATTAAGACTTCCTGTCGATATGTGGGAGTCACTTGCAGGCATGGCTCTGCCACTGTGCTGGCCGTGAATAATTACATCCCATCCCCTAAGCCCTGCCCCTGTGTGTGCCCGTCCCTTGGAGGCCACAAATATTTTAATAATATAACACAGATTATGGAGTAGAGCTCCACGGCATAACACAAACAGAGCATTTGTCTTTATAGAGATGAGAGACTAGGCAAGCTCGAAAGTAGGATAACATGGTAATTAGATATGGATTTTAGGTGTCCATCTATTCATGCATATATATATTGATTTTTTTTTTATTTGTAATTAGGAAGGTCAGATTAATGCATTGTTGCACCTGTTTAGATAAGGACAAATGATTTTATTTAAAAAACATGATTATACAACAAACATGAGTCTTTTTATTGACAAAAGCACAGAAACAATTGCCTGAGGTGGGATTAGCACTTAGCTATTACAGGACAGCACGTCTGACGGCGTGAGCCTGGCAAACAGGCCGGCTGTCGGCGTGCGGATCTCTGGGTAGGAAGCCTCTTCATTTGGATGCCGAAGTAGACTCCTGGCCCGGAGTCAGGTCTCCTTGGAGCCATGCGATCTGCATGGCTGCATCGACACACCCCTCCTTGATGAACACAGCCCCTTCTCACATCCAGGGGCAGTGGGATTTCTCCAGAGAGAGAAATCAGATGCGTAAAGCATGTTTGCTGGGCTTCCTTTCTTGCTATTAGTGTCTCCCGTATGCATGCATATTTCAGACCGTGTCAGTAGTACAGTGCTTCCTTGCCCTGGTGTAATTTCTTTGCACTGCATGGCCGGGACCATGACTGTAATTTAAACTTTATTTATGCCGTATTGAAATGCTGATGAAAATGGAATATGAACTTTAGAGGAGCCCCGGCTTAAAGCACATTCTTGAATCACATCAGTATCATTTTATTAGCTATAATATTAACATCAATGTATTTCACTTGCTAGTGAGAAATCATTGTCAGTATTTACTTCAGATGTTGCATGTTGGCTCCCAGTCTGCTGGGTCCAGATTCTTCTGTGCGATCCAGAATCTTCCGTGAAGCACGGCTGCCGGCGGGGTCTTAAGGGCGGCCGATGCAGAGGCTGGGCTGTGAGTTTTGTAAATCCAAAAGTGATGAAGTTCTTCTTTGGATTACATGATTACACTGTACCATACAATGAGAAAGTCTGACTTTAGGTCATTAGTGGTCTCACCTCAAAAAAAAGAAAAACGTATGAAGGAGTATAAACTGAGGGAGGAGAGGACAGGTGCCCAGGGTCAGGGTTAGGGTTATGGTTGGGCACTGTGTCTTTGTACCAGCCTTCTCTATCTGTATATATGTGACCGTGACACATCCGCTCCCAAAGTCACGCAAAGGCAGCTAAATCATTGACCTATTTTCGACCTTATGCTACCGCTCTGAATCCCCTGCTGGCCAAACAAGTGAAACAGGAAAAGTGTTTTCCCGGGGGGGGGCGGGGTATTTCATACAACATTGTTTGGGTTGCCTGCGGGTGCATACAAGGGATGCTAATTCACAGCTTTTTTTTAATTGCATTATTACTGTATATTTTATTTTTATCCATCTTAAGCTTGGGCTCCATGGAAAAGACATTTTTTTAGAACTGTGAAAAAAGCTAACATATTATTTGCTGCATCAAGGTCATTTGTTAATTTTCATAATGCTTAATGACTCATTTGGTTCTTGCATATTATGTCTTCCAGCAATGGGCATAAAAGAATAAAATTTCTATGTGAAACATGTAAATACATCAGGATATATCTGTACTGAACTGGTGAACATTCACCAATACAATCCGGGTACCGCTCACCTACTGTCTGACCCATACTGAGTATTTGGCAGAATGTAGTACGCCCTCCGGGTACCGCTCGCCTACTGTCTCACCCATACTGAGTATTTGGCAGAATGTAGTACGCCATCCGGGTACCGCTCGCCTACTGTCTCACCCATACTGAGTATTTGGCAGAATGTAGTACGCCATCCGGGTACCGC
>JAODKL010000079.1:2048258-2059319 GCA_026780765.1 Petrocephalus schoutedeni
AGGCCTCCAAACAAGGCCCCCAAATGAGGCCCCAAAAGAAGCCCTAAACGAGGCCTCCAAACAAGGCCCCCAAATGACACCCCCAAAAGAAGCCCTAAACGAGGCCTCCAATCAAGGCCCCCAAACGAGTCCCATAAGAAGGCCTCTATCTGCGTGTTGTCAGCAGAGGAAGGAGCCAGTGCCAGGTCTCTGGGCCCAGTCCAGTCTGCCTTTGGTTACTTTCCTTCGGGGACACCCTCCTTCCCTAAATGCAGCTTTTGCCCCTTTTGCTTGTCCTTCTGACCTTGCCCTCTCGCCCCCAGGCCAGTACACCGTCATGATGGCGCATTTCTACCTGAAGAGGAAGATTGGCTACTTCGTGATCCAGACGTATATGCCCTGCTTTATGACAGTCATCCTCTCCCAGGTGTCCTTCTGGCTCAACCGAGAATCTGTGCCGGCCAGGACCGTCTTTGGTCAGTGCCGTCAACATCTGCCATGACACCATAGCACCAAATGTAGCACCGTCCACGGTTTCTCGGGCACGATTATTATTGGCATCTTCTTGTATTTAACTGTTCCTGTAAATTCTGTCTATGATGAACTTTAATTAAGCGATTAAAAATTAAAGCGTGTTTGAATTTACCAGTCCCCAATGTGGGCTCTCTCCAGCAGGATTCGAGTGTATTCCTCTTAGCCAGATCCAGACCAGGATCAGTAGACATAATTCACTCTGTTTGCCAAGTCAGTGTTTGTCTACTCTCGATTGATTCTGCCCTGCGGCACCTGAATGCTCATTAAAATAGAAATAGGGATCGACTGGTGAAGATGATAAAATCGAATACTTTATTCTGCCAGATTTCCATCATTAATACAAACCAGGGATTGGGTACATGACGTCATTCCATGTGAAATGGAATCTAAGACTCATATACGTTTTTGGGGAAATCATTCCCGGCAGGCTAGAGTGCATGGACGTGCAATCTCAGAGAATGCTGTTTCAAATCCCAGGATGGGATCTGCTGTAAAAATGTGTTACTTTAAGAGCAGTAGAATTGTCAGCAGTATAGATGGATTAAATGATGTGTGTTGCTAAGCAACTGTGTGCACATGAACACTCACCTGAAACGTGCGTGTGCCGTTTGTAACGTCGCCCCCTTCTTCTCTGGCCCAGGGGTGACCACAGTGCTGACCATGACCACCCTCAGCATCAGTGCCCGCAACTCTCTGCCCAAGGTGGCCTACGCCACCGCCATGGACTGGTTCATCGCCGTCTGCTACGCCTTCGTCTTCTCGGCGCTCATCGAGTTTGCCACCGTCAACTACTTCACGAAGAGGAGCTGGGCCTGGGATGGCAAGAAGGCCCTGGAGGCACAGCAGCCCAAGGTGGGCTTCCGTCTTTCGGCTTGGAGGTTTCTGATTTGCCAGAAGTCGGGGCTTAGCTACCTCCCTGTCAGTGCGGAGGCCCCTGATTAGGCAGAAGTAAGATGTCAGTTTCCTAATTGGGCAGAATCCATAGCATCAAAATGGAGACTCCTCATTGGCGACATTTAGATTTTGCTTGAGATCCATATCTCTGGAATCGCAGTGCTTTCTGGGTGTGCAGAAGTACAAGGTTTCTTCACTCAACACTCCTGTACATGACGATGTTTACTAAACATAAAAAAAATCGCATTCAACAGGAAGCATGCTACTTAAGCAACTGGATTAGCAAGCCTGTGGGTCAAGGTTTGCTTCCCTGCAATTGGTAACCATTGCATCCATCCCTCCATCCATCCATCCATCCACCCCTCCATCCATCCCTCCAGCCCTCCATCCATCCATTTCCTGAAACCGCTTGTCCTGTTCCGGTTCACGGGGGTAAACATTGCATGTTAATGGCAATCGTAGAAGTCATCAAATTGCACAAATATTGGAAAAGTTGAGTATTGATATAACATACGTAAAGTACCCTGCAACCACCCAGTTCCAGCAGCTAAAAAACTATAGAAAAAAACCTTTGCTTAAAATGAAGATAAACCACAATATATTGTGCCTCAGTTACATATCTGCTGTCTTTATTTTGCTTATTCCTGCCTGATCTTACTCATCTGCACATTGCAACAATCTCGGTCCCATTATGTCAGGCTCCTTGTCAGATAGTGGCCCAAAAGACACCAAACAACAGAAGTCGTTTAAGCCACGCAGATTCCCCTTCTCCGCTGACCGCTACGTCTCCGACGTTCACTGAGGAGATCAGCCTACTTTTGGTTTCCGTTGACATGCTATGACTGTCCTTCTGTCTCACCCAGAAAAAGGACCCGCTGACGTTATCAAAGAAGCCCAACAACGCTTGCTCAGCCGGAGGCGTTAACTACACGGCCAACATCACTAAAGACAGCGGCATCGCCGCCATCTCCCACAGCACCGCCGTGCCGCTGAAGTCCGCCGAGGCCAAAGCGCCTGACCCCAAGAAGACGTACAACAGCGTGAGCAAAATCGACAAGATGTCCAGGATAGTTTTCCCGGTTCTCTTTGGGACGTTCAACCTGGTCTACTGGGCCACGTACCTCAACCGAGAGATGGTGATCAAGGAGGCCGTGTCGCCCACATAAGCGACATCGCTCCCGGCTCCGCCCCCCAACTTCAGCCATATTGTTCCACAAACTGGATTACCATAGAAACCAGTGTCAAGCACTGAAGACTTGCTCTAGTCATAAGTTGTGAGAACTTTTCTTTTTCATAAATTGCATGAAATGCCATGTCTGCCTTGTCTATTTCTACTTTATATTAGTCGATTAGGGTCTCCGGAAGAATCTGCGTTCTGTCCATCCCAGTGAGAATCTTCATCATTCCCAATTAATGTCACACCCCCAGCAATGGGGCCACATAGTATTTGACACGTACATCTTAGTCATTGTGCAAAAATGGGTCGCATTGGAAGCTTAGGTAAAGCAAGTCAAATGCTATGCAAACATTTTCTACCGCGCTGTCCACCAGAATGCCCCCGCTGTACGTACTGACGCTGGCTTGCGGCTTCACTTATTTAAGAGCAGACTTGAAAATACGAAATTGAATGACACAGCTTAAAGAATAGCCATGGAACACGCCCCCCCTCCGCAGCCGCCACACCCCTGCCCCCAGCTCCCCCCCCCGCAAGGGGGATACCCTCAAACTGGGGATTCCTGCAGTTTTCTCCTGTGTCTTTAATTTCTGCGTCTGTCCTCATGCAATGTTTGATTTAATTATTTGGCGAGAAGGAGCATCCATGTTTGCTGGCTTGTTATTAAGCCCCTAGGTATGGTCTTGGGGACTCGTTTACATGTGACCTTTGGCCGTGGTTTTGACTTTCCTCTTTGTAAATATGCACAAACATATCTGCACATGCACACACCCACACTCTGCGGTCAGGAATGTAACAGCACAACCCCGACGGGGGGAACGCAGTGGCCTGTCCTGTTTGGTGCAGATAAGGCATCTCGATTATAATCTGTCTGCAGAAAGCGTTCATGTCTGACATCGATCTCCTCGACTGGACCAGAGCCTCTTTGGCCACCGCGCTTTCCATGCTGCAGAGTAATTATTAGCCTGTTTTGTTTCTATATTGACATAGTGCTCTGCCTTTAAATGCTAATTTGCTTACTAAACGTCAGTTTTAGCTCTTCTCCTTACTGTAGATACATGTGTCACTGCAGCCAGTTTATACGGTGATGTTAAAGTGCTCTTTTGACTGCTTGATAGTGAAATCGGCACGGAGTAAAGACAGGAGGTGCAGTCACAGTAAAAGGCACCTGACAGTGTCGCCTCGGCCGTCTGTGCTGAAGCAGGACCCGCCGCTTAGCACCTGCTTGTCAGGAATGCCGATCCAAGGCCTCCTGACTGCTGGTCAGAGCTGACGGCGAGCAGTACCGGGAACGCCCAGGTGGGGGAGCCAGTCACTGGCTCGATCTTTGGATGGGGAGTCTGAGGAGACAGGGAGACACCCCACCCCCGCCAGAGGCATGCTTCTGGGATTCGGATCTAAGTGGTGCCAGCATAAATGATGCATTTCTAAACCAAGATGTCCATTGTGAGAGGAAGTCGCACCCACAGCCAGCCCCCTGCCAGGAGCCTCTGCCCTGCACAGCTCCATTAGACATTTAACATAGTGGGGGGGGGGGGGGCAGCTGCCATGAACTCCTTAGAGTGATGAAGGAGAGTCACTGTCGTGTTTCTTCTGTTCCATCCCTTCTCTCGAGACATGTATAAACCTGGGCGTTTTCTGAGACACGTTGTTACTTTCACTGAATTAATGTACGGCTTTCATTTGGAGCATAATGTGACTAAAGCAATAATAAAATGAATGATATGTTTCATGGCTGAGACCTGCAATCCTTTGTACACAGATGAGCTAGTGGACTGTTCCACGTTAGAACAGCCCGCCCCATTTTGCACAGAGATTTTTCATTAAAAAGAAAAACTGGATACTGGAAGAAGATTACTTGATGGGTGCCTGTGAGCTTCTGTGATCTTCTCATGATGTGTCTCCCTTTCAGCTTCAGTGAAGACTGATGAGGACAGGACCTGTACTCACAGGAACTTGTTTTGTGCATGTTGTCCAATATCAGTCAGCAATCTAATGGGTGTACAGTCAATTAACCCCCCTTCCGAAATACGCAGACAGTCATGGATAGCTAGCAATGGCCTTAAGAGATCTCCATCTACTGAATCGACGTGTTTGTGTGACGCACTCCAAGAAGGAAGTATGGAGACACCTGTCTGATCCCCGGTCGCTTGAAAGCCACACTGGACATATAGTTATCATATACAGTCTGTCCTAATGCAAGCTGTTGTCTTGTTAATAACCTCCCTAAGGGTGCCTTAAATGTCGTACATCTGTGGAGGCCTCAGTGAGAGTGGTCCATGCCACAGATTGCAGAAAATGCACACGCAAGGCGGAGCTCTTTCCGTGGGCAGGGACAGATAATCCGTCCCACGTTGTGCACAGTGGCAACATCTGGCATCCAGCTGTTTTTCACGTGTCTATTTCTGCCTAGTTACCAATTCAGCAGAATTCTCATGCAATGCATGCTGGGAGTCCTGTTCACATTCTGCAAAGCACCCTTCCGGCGTTACCAAGCTGTTCCGGTTTCATGTACAGGTTCGGCGGATATTAGGTTTTCAAAGGCTCTCTATTCTAACACCACCGGAGCACTGGGGGCTTTTTGCTTCAGTGTGAGACCACTGGATGGTGTCCAACCACTGGATGGAGTTCACAGGTGTCCTTGAATGTCTGTGTTGGCTCCTGTTCTTTGTGGCTTTCATTTGTGCAGTTAAGGACAATGGATGGGTGTGATAATACTTCTTTAGTATCATATACTTTATTTTCTCTTTTATTTTTTGACATGAGGAAGGTGAGAGAAGGATTATCTGGACAACAGAGGTTGTTAGCAGTAAAATCCAAAGGGATCATTTCCCATCGAGTCCACACAGACATTTCCTTGAAAAGGTTCAAGAAGATTTTTTTTCCTGCCAGAGACTCACCCCCTGCTGTACTGGATGACAGGTGTTCTGCTGAGATACTTGTCAAAGAAAAACCCTCACAAATATTTGCTTTGCAGGACAGGACGGTGAGTTCATCACTGTACTATGCTGTTGTCACCTATCGTTTTGACATCTCTTCCAATGACACTTCACTATTTGTCACAAACCCTCCATAAAAAAATAATTTGCATATATTTATCGCCACATTGCTACTCTTTAATATTAAATTTATTCTTTTAATCTCTTACAACTAATTTCAACTCAGAGAGGACGAGTGTGTGCAGTGACAGTATTAATACCACTGGTTTTGGGCTGTATTTAACACAAAACATACCTGTTATTCAGTGCTAACGCGTGATTGTTTTATGGCGGTTACCTAGCAAACGGTAGCCGTTATACCATAAAGCAATCAGGTATAAAGGTATAGTGTTGGTATTTTGAAGCACCAGCCTGCCACCAGGACTGATCTACTCAAGCAGCCATTGAGTCTCTATTTAAGGGACACATAGCCTATGCAGTATTTTTGTGCCGAAGTTTTTGAGGGCGGTTGCATGGTTGAGCCTGGTCTCAACTAGAGCTGTTAAATTTGACCTATATGCTGACGGCTGCAGTCTGGTAACACATCGTGCCTCTTGGCAAACTCCCACGCTAGGGATCGTGTGGGAAAAACCGTGACGGATTTGGTCGGGACGCACGTCTCGCCTACGACGGACTACTAACTTACTAACCTCCTCTTCTGGTGCAAATTCTTCATTGGTATTTATTTGTTAAATAATCGTAATTATGCACTTGCCAGGAAGCTTTTAAGAAGAGAAAATTGAACCACTGAGTGAAAGATTTCTCTGAATTAGTCTTGCCTTCCAACAACAAAATGGCAGAGGCTGTAATCGGCGCGCTCGCACCCGGCCCTTGCTAACCATATATCGCCCTCGCCTTTTAGCGCGGGGCTGAGGGGTTCCAGGCCATCAAAGAGCGCCGTGTTCTCAGATACTTTGTAATTAGTAATTGATTTACAGCTGAAATTGAAAGGTAACCTAATTTCCTATATAAATAACGGGTTTGGCCCTGTGTGGGTGAGAGCGCTTCGGCCAGTGCGCCCCTGCGCGCATTACTCCCATCGGCCACCAGGGGATAGTCTGACATGCAGGAGCCCTTTACTGCACGTTGTGTCTTTGCATTATACCTGTTATTATATAGCTAAAGTATACAACACGACCGATTTCAAGAAGAATATTTTGTTACTCGTATTCGCAATGTTACCCGATAACCAAATCCTCCAAAAGCCTAGGGGTCAATGTAAATATACCAAAATGCTAAGTAACTATATAGGCCTATAGTAGGCTTTTCGGAAACTTCAGTTACTTAAATACCTTAGATCGCAGTGCGACAACGTTAACGGGGTAACTTGTTCTTAACTTACTTGCTTATTAGTGAAGCACATCGCTGTCCGTGGTCCTGAAAGCAGAAAAAGCATCGCTTAATCAGTTAAACGGAAATAAATATATAGCTCGAATTATATATACGTTTTTATAAATAAGTTTTATATTTATGCTTCTAATTCAATTATAGATGTTTATATTCTCAAAAAGTATGACTTATTTACACGATTATATTTATGACTAAGTGGATTGTTGGCTGTTCGCTGCACTTATAATCTGATCCCCTTGCATGTTATATCCGTGACGATAATATTCCTTTCCCCTAATCCTTTTGGAAATTAACTTATAATACACAGGCTACTGCCAAAACATGTGCCTGGTCAGTATTTGTGTGTTACAACACAGGGATCGTACAGTGCACTAAAGCATAGTGTGTAAATGTAGGTTTGATACCATCCATCCCGTAATATTACAGGCTTTAAGGGAATTCTTTAATAAACCAGCAATCCAATTTTAACCCATAGCCATAGTTAATTGCCTAACATCTCAGTTATTGACGAAAATGCATTAGAGTTTTTCATATTTTAGGTTTTTTTTTCCAAAATCATGTAAAAGTGAAATGGATTCAACAAAGACTTCTGCTAATATTGGGAAAGTGGCGTCGCGCACGCGTCCTGTAGGAAACTGCATTTCACAGGCTTCGGAAAAGCCGTGGGAGTCTGGAAGGGAAAAGCGAAAACTAGGGAGACGCGATGGGCACAGGCGCCTGCCATTGTCGCTGGTGACGTCACGCGGGGACAGATGCCCACTTTGGAAGTTGCTCTCCTCGCTTTCACCATGTCCGAGCATCAGGAGGTGGCCGTTACCGCCGTGAGGTTCCTGGGGGGCTGCCTCCGATTCTGAGAGTGCTGGAGCCGCCAGACCTGGACGTAGGACTTGTTTTTGGATTACAAAGTATTCGCAGTGACTGGCAGTTGGAACTGGGAAGGAAAAGCTCGACGCAACAAATTCGTCTCCAAGCCATCTGCTTATAAACATGTCAAGCCAATTATTGCTGTATGTCCTGCTTGTCTCGGTCCTCGGTGCGCGGTAAGTGACGCTCCGTTATTCACCTGTGCGCTATCCTATTCGTATGAGACGTACAGTCACCATGATGCCCATTCCCCGCTCACATTTATTATTTAATACATGGACAAGCAAGGAAGCAAAAAACAACAGCTAACGATATTCGTTAGAATTTGACGCTTTAATGCTTCGCTGTTCATTGTTTCGTCAAAGGCTGAAAACTACAGGTGATTAAGATCTGTTATGTTTAAGCAAGTTTTTTTGCGCTCTACACCCAGTTACATTTTGTTTATTGTGGTTACCTGAATAGTATGATACCCAGCACAGATCTTTGATCCTTAAAAGCTTCGCCTCGTATAAATATTTATAGTACTTACAACACCAAATATAAACGTTTCGTCTGCAATATACATATGCATGTATGTTAATTGTAATCAACAATACATTTCCGATTATAACACAAGAAATAGAGAAACATGTAACATTTTCAGCTTCAGGAATTTCTGTGTCTTGACATTTAGGTCATAAAAGTATGATCTAAACCGCTGTTAAAAACGGGAAATTATTAGCACTATGTAACTAAGTCCCATTTATAAAAGTGTACAACCACCTAACTTATAGCAATTCATGGCATATGACTGCCTAAGTGAATAATATAAGTAGTGTTCTTCTTTAATTAATAATTTTTTGTTCGAATCTACAGTTGTGCATCTCCCAAACTGGTGACGTATATATGTATATTATAGGTTTCCTTGCTGTCTTTAAAGTAAAAAACGGCTCTAGTCATAATCCCGGAATTATGTCTTTTTGTTCGAAATGCCATGTCTTCCAAAAGTTCCCATAATGAATTAAAAGTCAAACAAACGCACGGGAAAAGCCGACTCCGGCGTCCCGTCGCTTCGGAGCGTCGCCGAAAGGGATTTGACTCGTTTTCTGTCACAAATCGTATTTGCATAACATGTATAATGAATTCCAAAATAAACAAGAGAAAAGTGACTGTATGACTTATACAGATATGGCATAAACCATACCGCATGTTAACATGCGCATCTGTGAATGACAAACGCTATATGACGATAAATTAAAATGTATTAATAGATTGGCTGGTTTGCCGTTTGCTTGGAAGAAGAAGGGGGTCATTTTAACTGATTGTAATTTCTTGCAGTTCCCAGACAATTGAATACGAAGAGGAATATGAGGATGTTACCGTGAACCAAATGCTGGCCCCCAAAACTCAGGAGACGGACGCCACGCAAATACTGAATAACTTACTGAAGGAATACGATAAAAAACTACGCCCGGATATCGGCGGTAAGTTACCGGCGCGGTATCGCCGAAAGCTGCTGTTGGGCTGGCTTACCGCGCGTTTTTATACCTGGATTTATGTTTATATGTTTATGTCTGTGAGACGGCTGAGTGCGAATCAGATATGCAAATATTATCGTTTGCCAACGTACAGCTATCATTTCTATAATTATCGAAAGTCATATAATATGCAAAGTTATTCTAAATGTTGTTTGCTGTATTATATAGCTATTCACTGGTGTTTCACTTCTATAAGAAAACATAAAGTTGTTGCTGAAATGAAAAATGTATACTTTGATATCAATTGATATTTTACCCACCATTGTTATCATATGACAGTGCAAATGGGCTTAAAAGGGGAACGGAAAACCTTTCCTTTGTTTTGCTTTTATTCGGTTTTGGTGGGAAATGATCGATATCGCTCAGAATGGCGCGAGGGCGTCAATAACTGAACGATGACGCTTCTGTCGGTTTAATAATTGGCGTCGTAAATCAGAGCAGCTACGAGGGAAAAAAAGTGTCGATGTGGTTTTGAGAGGTTGCCGTGTCTTTGTCACGTGATCCGTAAGCAGCTGGCGTCCGGATTGGCTCAATGAGGAATGAGCTGAATTTGTAAGGTGGAAGGCAGCAGACCCGGGACACTTTTTTGGTTGATTTTGAAGGACATATCTATCAAAATGCAATATAGATGCTGCAGTACCTGAGCAGTATAAAACTGTAAGCTGTCCTCTAGATTTTGTAATAATACTTCAAAAGCTCATTGAATGTGAAGAAAAAGACTCTACAATAAATCAGGACCAAACCAATAATTGAATAATGTGACACTTTACTAGCTAAGCACACACGCTTTATAATTCCAATTTTGATGATGCTCCTGGGAACGGATGCCTGTCACATTCTAGGTTGCGGTGTGTTTCATCTGCCCGCAAAAGTGCTTTGCCTTCATTTAGGTCAGTGGCGATGAGTTTATTCGCATATAAACGGGCCCTGCGGCAGAGGCCCGGTGCCCGGTGCTGGTGCGTGTCTGCATCTTGCGAAAGGCGCTTGCGATGAGCGCCGATAAGCGCACGGCGCAGTGTGATCTCCCGCGCGCAGGGAACACAGGGAAGATAACAGGAAAAGTCAGCTGGGGTCTTTCTAAAGGAAACACTCCTCGCACTCCTCCAGCACTCACATCGGCCATGCAGCACCTGGTCTGCTGGCCAAGCTTCACCGGGGCCTCACCTCTTGGCTGTGAAGTTGACATCATTATTTTCTCCCCGCTTCATTTCTGGTCATTCAGCACCTGAGGAATATTGGCAAACAACAACCACACAAAAAACTTACTTAAGAAAAGAATGCAGCACACATTGTCAAAATGGATAATGAACATTTACCTGAGACTGTAGTGCTTTCCCACTGCAGACCATCACTCAGTGGAGAGGCTCTCTTCAGCTCCTGCTTACAATGCTCCAAAGCGTCATTATATTAATAACATCATAATCATGTGTGGACGCGAGCCATAAGGCCAAAGGTGGGTGCCGGCTATTCCAGGGATTGGTGAGGCAGGTGATGCTTCACCGTCAGAATGGATATTCCTGGTGTTATCTGACAGTAGCCCTTGCTACACCCAGATGACTTTTTTTTCTTGCAGAACCCAGTCTTCATATGTGCGGCATAGGGCATGCTGTGTCTTCATATGTGCGGCATAGAGGATGCTGTGTCTTCATATGTGCGGCATAGAGGATGCTGTGTCTTCATATGTGCGGCATAGAGGATGCTGTGTCTTCATATGTGCGGCATAGGGGATGCTGTGTCTTCATATGTGCGGCATAGGGGATGCTGTGTCTTC
>JAODKL010000079.1:2214495-2224866 GCA_026780765.1 Petrocephalus schoutedeni
GATCGGGAAGCATATGGAAAACAGTGAAGTGACCGAAACACTTTCCCGTCCCCGCAGACATTTCCAGGGCACAGCAGCCAGGGACCCGCGAATAATCGTCCCGACGCATCGGGATGAGAATTATGCGCGGTCACGTGCGGCGTCGGTGCCGCGCGGTCACATGCGGCGTCGGTGCCACATGCGGCGTCGGTCCCGCGCGGCGTCGGTGCTGCAAACGCTTAGGAGACCTGCACAGATTGCGGCTTTAGTATGAATGGCAGACAGGCGGGTCAAGGCAAAGGAATGATCACGGCTACTGCACTGATCATTTCGTTTCGATCGGATGAATCTGCACCAATTCAAAATGATCGATTTAATGAAAAGAATATCGATTCCCATCTCTAAACAGTTACCGGAGCTTGAAATTCGGTCCGTCATTTCTAAGCAAAACGTTTGTTTCGGATGATACTCAGTGAGAGGACCCTCTCACATCAGAAATTACAAACATCATATTTAGAAATCCCACTACGCTTATTACATAGGCATGGACTATTTTACCGAAGCCCCTACAAATTAAGATTGACATTGTTGATCCCAGGGGGAAATTCTGGAATTCTATTTAAATTGGATATTTCCTGGTTGCATGCATGATATGCAAAATATATTAATTACTTACGTGGGAATGTTTCCACCTTTCATTGATGCTTAGTGATTGGCCCATTGCCTTCATAAATGAAGTGCTGAAAATTAATATAAGAACCCAGACCTCTTCATGGCTAGTTAATAATAAATCCTGTTTCTGCATGAAGCTTTACCTGGCACCCTGAAACTGGGAGTCTCCAGATCTCCTCACAGCTGCTCCCTTTCCGAAGGAAAATCCCTATAAAGCTGATTAACTGCCCCCCCCCCAAAATAATCAGCTAGTCTATTAATTACTTAAGCCACATTTAGGATAAGAAATTCAAATACAAAGAAAAGTCAAACAAAAAAAACAAAAGAAGCTATTATGATTCTAATAATTCTGTTCTTATAAAATATTTCCAAGAGTCACGGACCAATATTATGCTCATAATAATGACGTAGCTACCATCCTGTAATAACTTCAGATAAAACTAAATGTAGAACTTAAAACTGGAACTTTTCAAGTAATTAAAAAAATAATTTTATGAAGTACATCCCAGCACAGAAGTAGCACGTTTAAACCAGTGTAATTATTAATTGATATTAATTAGTCTGATTATCAGGGCCCAGAAAACAAACTAATTCACGCTTCTCTCTGTAAATACGAAAAAGCACAGCCCCAGGTTTAATTAGCTAATTAATTAAGTAATCATGCATCTCTGAGAGGAAATCGGGAAAAAAAGCTTACCTGTATCTGCTGATGGTGGCTGTCAACGTGCCCGGAACGTTCCGTGAAGGAGGCCACCCTCGCCGTCGGCTGCAGCTGGTCTCTCACAGGGTCCCACAGCGGGAAGCGGCACCCACTGGGGGCAGCAGCGTCTTTGAGGGACACACCCCCATCGAGTCGCAGTGACAGCAAGACCCCCACTTCAGTGCAGCGTGCCTCATAAAACACATGATCATTAATTAACAGACAGAAGGGGGAGAGATTCTGTTCTAATCCTGGGGCTGAGTAGGAGGGCCGTGCGTTCCATAAACTCAGTGTACCGTTTGATTTTATACTCTACTCTGTGGCACATACGTCTGTATTCCTATCTTAGTGAGGACCGGCCATTCATTTCCATGGACATAACCCTAATCCCAATTAAAACAACCTTAACCATAAGTAACCAAACTAAACAAGACTTTTGGCATTCACAGATTTTTATTAAATTAAGTTTTGAGTAGCGAGGACCGGCCTCCAGTTCTCACTAGCCACATTTTTGTGAATATGCTATATTTGAGAGGTGCTTTGGTCCTCACAAGTGTAGCAAATCAAGGGCTCAGACACACACACACACACACACAACCTCCAAATGTTACTACCTCTATTTTTAATACATGCTGAGCCCTCCCCAGGCCGAGGCACCACCTACCACCACTCACTTCTGCTAAACGATTGATAAATGGCCACAAACTGAGAAAGGTAAACGGGGGGGGGGGCGGGGGGGTCACCCAAAAGCGCCGCTGACCCCTGGCATTACAGAAGCGGATTTCTCAGCGATCCCCCGACCCCCGCTTACTAAAAGCCCTCCAATGGGCTTCATTCTCAGCAACAAAAAGATTCTTTTATAACCAATCACCTTCTGCCTGGGACAGAGGAGGCCTCCAGGGCATCTCGGAGAGCGGGGAATGAGGCGTCACATGCCGGGCAGCCGCCCCGGCACAAGGTAACTTACCAGGAAAGTGGGCGCTTACGACGCAGCCCCCCGGGGGACGCAGTGACCCCTCCCCTCGCTGGCCAGGAATGTCAGGCCTTCCTCAAGCAAGCACAACTTATGTATGGCATGCATTGTCAGACAGCCTCGCCACATGCTGGTAGGTCAGTGTTAAAATAATTCTGAAAGAAACACTCTTCAGATCTCAGCCAGCCCAGTGAATCTGCTGGATTATATTTAGTTACAAACTGCGATCATGCAAAAAGTCACTAATGGAAACGGTAACGTGGCAGGGATCGGAGGATCCCCTGCAGGGTGCGTGCCGCTCAGGGGGGTGGAACCACGGGGCACCCCAGATCGGGCCAGTTTTTGGAAATCCACACAAGCGAGATGAAGGAAAGGGCCAGGGGGAGTTTCAGGTGGGTTCCTGGGCTCCATGCACACCAGTCTGTCACAGTGGGAGAATACAGGGAATGAGAGACATGGGAGATTAACTCATGCCCCAAAAGGCTGCCTCACACCGACCCGTAAGAGTGACTCTGAAGTCCAGTTTAGGGCGTTAACAGTTTTAGTCATTGTGTTTGGTTAATACTGTCCTAATTAAAACATGCCCTAGTCTGTAGGCCAAGGGGTCCCGGAGTTATAAGCATTTTAAACAAGCAGTGACCTGCCAGCGGGCCCCCCATTAGGGGACAAGATAGCAAAGATCTCTTATCCTAATGACAAGATAGCAAAGTCGGATATCCAAAATGTCAGAGCCCTACACACAACCCAAACCTCTCACGCTTCTGCTGGCAGCTGATGGCCAGTGGCTTCCAGGAGGGTGGGAGCACATGACCGCTGGAATCCAGGCACCGGAGCCAGAGGTTGGGGGTTAGGCCGGCATGCGAGGAGGGCAGGGGACTCCCAAATGACCCTGACATGGCACCGTCAGCCCCCGACTGACCAGTAGCAGCAGGCAGTGCGGTGGACAGAGCGCTTAACAAAAAGGTTACCAGATCGTGACCAAAGAGGTTGAGCCAGAACCTTAACATCTCCAGGGGAAAAAACAGATGTTCCGCAGCCTGAAATCAGCCCCTCTTGGCTGCATAAACATGCGTGTCAGCCTGCCTTTCCATCCCGGTGCCTAAGGGGGCGCTCCACGCATCCCAAATGCCACAGTGACGACCAAACTGGACCAAAGAGCTCACTCCAGGTCTTCCAGGTCCACTCCAGGCACACGAGAGAAGCACCTGACTAACTCCCACAGAATGTACGCCGTGATCTCGTTCCAAAATGACAAGTTAATTCTCCAAAGAATGCCCTTGATTTTTTAAGCCAAATTAAGCCAGATTTTTTTATTACAGGGAACTAATACTTTGGATGAAGGAAAACTGTACATTCTGAAAGAGGCACAAGAAGGGGGCGGCGTGCCTGGGTGCAGCGAATTAAAAAATCAGTTATGTATAGCTTATAATTGTATCTTCGTGCAGGGCTAACAGTGATTCAACCAGAGAAAGGAACAACGCAAGGTCATCATCACAAGAGCCGAGCTACGCATCAGTGAACTCGCCCGGCCAACAAGCCCAAAACCATCTACAATGAGTGAAATACCTACAGCTTGAACAAGACTCGAGGGCCACAGCACAGGTGTGTGGAGAACACGTCCAACACGGTCTTTTGCACTGAAACCTATTTATTCACAAGAAATGGACACTGATCATGGATACATGGCACAATCATAATATATACATTCTCCAAGGAGAACAGTGCGTAACACAAAAGGTAAGTGGACACAACTAGAGTAACAGACATCCTTAAAAGGGCAACGCAGTGGGCCGTCCCAAGCCGGACTGAGAAACACTGAGGGGTTCATAGTCAAAAAGGGTGTTTTAAAGAAACACTGCTATTACCAACAAAAAATATAAATTTAAAATACTAGTGTTCTCATTGTGTATCTGAAACGTACAACATATCAAGGTCAGGTAAAAGTCACAAAGGGGGAGACAACCTGACAGTTCTACCACAGTGCAAGGCTAAATGCCCTAATTTGAATGCCCCACTGATGTCGTTCCTTAATCTATAAACATGGCGCCTCTGCACCCTCTCCAATCACCCACCATATATATATATTATATATAATGGTTTTTTAAGAAAAAAAACTACTTTCTCTCCAAGTTACAGTGCCTCCAACGCTAATTGCACATTATGATTTACAGAAGTTATTCAGCTAGTTTTTCTTAAGTAGTAAGAAATGTGAATAAAACGGACATTATTCGGATGGGGGTGGGGGGGGGGGGGGCAGCTTCGTAGCAGGACTGCTGGGCTTTCAGCGAGTCAAGGGTCAAAGGTCAGCGGGAACTTCCTCAGTGCCCGGTTAAGTAGTCCTGCGTGGAATCGGAGGCGAAGGAGTCGGCGTCCTCGTTGTCGGAGTCCTCGCTGCTGTCGTCGGCCGCCGGCTCGCCGCTCAGCGCGATGCGTGCATAGTCGTCAGTGTCTATGGACTTGCAGAAGTGTATGGCGTACTTCAGCTTCTCCTCCAGCACCTGCCGGCAGGAGTACCTGGGCAGCTTCAGCAGGAAGAAGCAGGTGTAGGATTCCGGCAGGAAGTGGTCGGGCGGGTTGTACTTGTCCAGCACCTGCGGGGGTGGAAACGTGACCATGCAGGATAGACGGGGTTAACTGCGGCTTAAAAAGCCGCCTGAGACCACACGTGGGGTCGGGGATTAACGGTACTTATAGTCATTTAAAGAACTGGGCCTCATCCTCGGTCAAGTGTATGGCCAGTGATATCATTAGGTACTGCCCCTTTGTGCATCCCCTTATCCTGTAAGGAATGTGATTATCCTGAACCTATGGACTGCAGCAGAGAGCTGGAGTCACAGCCACGTGGAGAGGGCTGACGGACTCCAAACATGGAGGCATGGCAGCGATCTCGAACCTGCAGCACAGTGATAGAGCCACCTGCCGTGTGACCGTGAGGATGTCTTCTAGACGAACCAGGTTGCGATCGCTTTCAGGGAAAGAGGAGGAGCCACAGACCTGATTCATCAAGTCACACCCACCTGTACTACAAAGTCCCGCCCACGGAAGTCCGCGATGGTCCTGGGCAGCCGGGTGCGGCCCCAAACGAACCGCAGAAAGAGGGAGCGTTCCGTGTTGGAGAAGGACTCCATCACCTCCCAGAACCACTGGATGAGGGGCACGGTGGGCTCCACACCCTTGTAGGTGGCCACTGACTTGAGGAGGTGCAGAGGGATATCTGGGCTGCCGCAGACCTGGGAACACCAGGGGGTGGGTTGACAGGAAGGGGGCGGAGCCAGAATTAAAGGGAAACCGTTACAATGGACAGGAGAGCTTGGTGAAGTTCTCCACTGAGGCGACCTAAAAGCACACTAACACGGAAGGAAGTGGCTCACCATGGTTTCCAGCTCGTAACCTGTGAAGAGGGACAGCAGAGGTACTGGCACCACCCTGGCCATGCCCTCCCGCACGGCCGACACCTGCTCGTCAAACTCATGGAGCCTGTGAGGAGGGGCGGGGCATGTGAGGGAAACAGGAAGCCACCTTTCAGCCACGCCCTCCGATCCCACCCGACCCCCATTTCCATTGGCTCTTCTCCCAATACACGCCCCCCGGCATGGCCCGCCCCCCGGCATGGCCCGCCCCCCGGCGGCTCACCTGTAGTTTATTGCTAGGCGTACGTACTCCGCGCGGTTGTCCAGCGTGATGTGCGAGTACTTGGAGCTGAGCTGGATGTCCTGGCCGCTGGCACTGGGCACAGTGAAGGGCAGCGTCATGGCCTCAAACTCCTCCGATGTGGCCTCGTTATCCCGGATGTACATCAGGCCGGGGATGAAGTCCTTATCGACCTGGGGAGGGACGCGTTTGGTCACGGGACACCGCGGCACTGAGAGATGCATTACTGGCCATCTTTGAAGATGAAAAGAAATGACGTGATCCCACAGGATATCTGGACTGGAGCCCACCAATCAGAGGCGCTCCAACACGGCACCCATGTGACACTGTGTGACCAGCCAGCCCCACGCCTGCAACCGCTACCCAGCCCTGCGTTGGACATCTGTACAAAGGGCTCCTCTGTGCCTCTGCTGATGCATACCCCCCCCCCCCAGCCCCTACCCACACTGCACCAGGCCACGAGTTCATGATGAGAGCGTGAATGCAGGGTAGCTCTGGGGTGCAGGCTACAGCCTCGAAGCGACGGGAGGGACTGCTTACTGTACACACAGCCACAATTTGCGGCTTCTGGGTTCTCCAGGGCGCTGCTGGGTTAAGCAGCTTAGCCTCAGCATGCAGACCAGGTCAGAACCAGAACCACACAGCAATACCACATATGAAATCTGAATGGACCCTGCATAATATAACACCGGATGGAGGGAGCTATATAACATAACATAACACCGGATGGAGGGAGCTATATAACATAACATAACACCGGATTGAGGGAGCTATATAACATAACACCGGACTGAGGGAGCTATATAACATAACATAACACCGGACTGAGGGAGCTATATAATATAACAGCACAAGCCCAGGATTGTGACTCAGGTCAGAGTCCCCGTGACTCTGGCCCGGGATGCCGGCAACTCAGACTTGATAAACCGAAGTCGACATTCTTCTCCATTCATGTGCGCTATGCTTCATTACGCTTGAATTTTGATTGCATCTCGCCCCTGAAAGGGCAGCATACTTCTGTCATTGAAAGGCTGCCCGGATTACGTTCTTACTTTCGCCGGCAGAGTACCACGGCCTGGGAGTGCCTGCAACCGGGAGCCGTCAGCAGGAGGATGTCCACGAGCATCCAGAGCAAAAATGACTTCCAAAAGAGCGAAAGCTTTTCATTTTAAAGCACAGCTAATGTATGAAGGCTTGGAGTGGAAACCTGTTATCTGACAGCCACCCTCTGCAGTATTTGGACTGTATGATCATCCTTCTGGGCTGGGGGACCACTAGACTGTTGTCAGTTTTATATTTAATGACTGATTTGCTCACTGGGCAAGGAAGCCTGACTGAACCCTACCTCAACCCCGGATTCTGCGGGAAGAGGGAGTCTGTTAGTGATATATCCAAGTGTATATATTCAAACATGTTCAAACCAGTGTTTTCAAGATAGAGGGCTTAAAATTTCACAAAGTGCTTCTCTTTTACTAGGTAAACTAAACCGCGAGGTAGCCGGGGGGGGGGGGGGGCATGTCAGCCCCCGCGAGCCTGCTCCACGTCGGCCGATACCTGTCTCGCTGCTGAGCGAAGAGTCACGCTGAGATCACGTATAAAAAAAATTGAAAAAAAAAAAGACGGACAGCAGCCAAGTCTAAGTACGGCCAAACGATTAGGAAAAAGATTAGCACTAAATCAATAATGTAAACTTTCACACTTATACTGCGACTTATTCGCCAAGTAATACCAGATCAAAAGGGCTGATGGATCAGCTTAAGTAAAGATGGCCGCCAGGCGGGGTGGGGCTTAGGTTACCTCACTGAGGTCAGCAATGGTCAGGTTCATGCCGGCCAGCTGCTTCCACACGGGCTCAGCCAGACTCAGGCTCAGGGGGCTGCCGGTGCGGATGGCGATGCCCAGCAGGACGCCTGCAGGCGGAGGAGGACGGGGCACTGGGTGAGGCGGCTCCTGATTGGACACGCTAAAGCGGCGCTTTCCAATCTGGCGCTCAGGGACACGTTTTTGAATGAGCGCTGTGGAGATGGCTGTGGTGCCTATCAGGCCAACAGTTGCACTAAAGCAATCGCCCCGTTGGAAAAGCCCATTGGGCAGTTCTACCCCTTAGCCAAATCGGGCCTACCCAGATGGCTAACAGCATGGGCTGGGAGACGCGCACATACCCAGGAAGCGGAACATGTTTGTGTGCAGCGGCGACCTGGCGGCGGGGTTGAGCAGGAAGCAGTCGCGGTTGGCCCCCGACTCATCCCGCCCGTTGGGGGTGACTATCAGCAGTGGCGTCAGGCCGTTCTGCAGCTCCTCGCACATCTCGGCGATGGACTCGCTGTAGCCCCCGCCGCAGTCGTCCACGGACTCGCCTGCGGACACGTGTCAGCACATCAGCACGGCTGATTCGCCTCCTTCCCTTTAACGGCACATTCTGGACACTTCCGCCCCAGGCTGTTTGCCAAGCTGCCCGCTTGTTGCAATAAAAAGAAACTCAACAATTAAATCTTAACAATTCATTTAAGCGTCTTTGATGAGGATCCTGGCACAAGCAACACAGATTGACCATAAACGTTACTGCCACCCATGATATATAAAGGCAGAATCAGGCCATATTTACTAAAACTTCATGAGTATTTATGTTAGGACAGAGGGCTAATTTCTTCCTATGGGCGATCAGAGAAACACAGACACACACACACCTACGGGCCAGCTGACACACACACACCCACGGGCGAGCACACACACCCACGAACTTGACCTTCCACACGCGATGGGGAAGCAGCAGGCTGTCGGGGCTGAATGAGCTCATCCGGGCACACATCTGCCCAAACACCGACTTGGTTCCATCGGGTCCAGCGAGGCCTCCTTTGCTTCGAGAGCGTTTAACCTGAAAATAGGTCAGAAATGCAGGCCTCAGACTTACGACGCTCCCCCGCATGGCCGCCCACGTCACAGATAAAGGGCCCCATGTCAGCAGCTGCGATCACATGCACGGTATGACGGCGGCCCAGTGCTAAAAGCTCCCAGTGAGACCGGCACTGGGCCCAGCAGCCACGAGGGCAGCGGCTGACACCCCGTGCTGACCCGGCCCCTGGGCGCAGTTCAAGTACACACGCGCACACACGCCCTAAGGCCTGGCAAGGGTTTGGGGCTCCATTCTTAAAACCAGCTGCACACAGGCTCACCAAGGCCATTTGGTTACAGTACCCTACAGCCCCCCCCCACACCTGGATCCGGTTCAGCTCCACCACAGGCCCGTGCTGCCGGTCCCGGACCATCGTCGCCTGGACCACCTTGCGGAACGCCGCTTCCTGGGAGAGGAAAATTGATCATTTGCAGACACGTGCAGCCAGTGGGGGAAATTGAGCAGGACTCGTGCAAAAGCTCGATCCCAGCACAGCAGAGGGGACACCGATTATCGCCGCCCTTCTGGTCATCCTGAGACACGCGGCTCGGGACTGACCTTGCCCTGGGAGATGAGGGTGCCCCTCAGCGTGTCGAAGCCCACGGAGGGCCCCTGTGCCGCCTGGCCCAGCCGGCCCTCCAGGTCAAACATGGGCATGCAGGGGCAGAAGAGCTCCGAGATGTGGTGCAGGAGCAGCAGCCGGTTACGCAGAGCGATGATGGGAATCTCCGGCAGATGGTTGTACTCCATGGGAACCTGGGGGAGCATTGAGAAGGCTCCAATTACACAAAGCAACACCTCCACCTATGAAACTCTGACACATGACCCCACAGATAAATATGCAGCAATAGAAACCAAACGGCATGCGTCAATATCCCCCAGAAAAGACTTTGGTGCACGCTGAGAATCTATGTCGGCCGTTTTCAGTAAAAGTGACTAAACTCATTTGGCTTGAAAAAAGTTTACTCCGTTTGTTTGGAGAACCTTTCGGTAAATGCGCGCTAATTCTAACAATTCTAACAACCTGAGTCACATCGGTCTTGAAGCGCAGGTTAAACTACAAACCCTTTAAGGGAAGTGTACAGACCCTGTACTGGCTGTATACCGACAGCGGCCTGATCGGGCCCTCGCCTGCCTGTGGCTGGCAGCAGCCTGGGGGGGGAGGTGGGCCCACCTGTGCTGGGAGCTTGCCAGCATTGGCGGGCTTGCTGGTGGACCAGGCCAGCGTGTGTGCAGAACCACAGGCCACCCTGTTGACCTTCTTGCCCTGCAGGGCTGCCACGAGCCGCGGCCTTGTGATGGCGTTGGTGGTGCCGTCGCCCAGCTGGCCCTCGTCGTTGTCACCCCAGGTGTACACCTCCCCTGCCGAGAGAACATGCCATTCAATCTCCCAGATAAGCACCCGTGTGCCTCTCTTGGCAATCGCCACGGCCAGGAACTGAACAGCAGGAAGGCAATAATCATTTGAGCGACTTCTCAAAGTTAACAGTTGAAACATTAAGA
>JAODKL010000079.1:2256299-2266833 GCA_026780765.1 Petrocephalus schoutedeni
AAAACTACCACAGGAGAATCTGAAGAGTTTTCCACAAGGAGCTTGAACACTATCAAGCTAGAACAGGGGGCCCAATACGTGGATTGTGATCGACCATCTCGCACACATCTAGGACGTCAGACGGCCAAGAAGAATCAAAGATTGCTGCGTTTCTGTGGAGAGACCCTAGTTGAAAAGCCATGTGTCCCGCAGAAAGCTAAACAAAGAGCAGCCAGGATGCTCACCAACAGCTAAACCAGAAACTGTATAAATAAACTTTGCACGTCCGTGCCGTCTAAAGTGCACAGAGGGAGCATGAACATAGGACAGATGAGTGAGACACTACAAAGGACTGGCACCCTCCCCAGGGTCTGTCCGTGGTGTGCCGTGCCTCTGGGACGGGCTCCAGGCCCCCCGCAGGACGCTGGAAGCTGGACGGAAAACACAAACTCACGTCAGCTGCAGGTGCTAGAGCTGGCAAAGCTGGCTCATCTTAAAGAAAAGTGGGGTAGTACAACTACACTCAGCTTAATAAACAGTCACAACTAAAAATAACCCATTTTGCTTGATGACGGCATGCTTCCCATAGACAGGAGCACCACAGTTCAAATCCATAAATAGAAACGCCAACACCTAAGCTTCTTTTCACATTCATATGCAGGTGTAAAGCCGGTGAGGTCTGAAACGGGCCACCGGCACTCCACATAAGCCTCACTACAGCCTCTTGGGGCCCACGCCACCAGCAGGCCCAGCATGACCCGATGTCAGCTGGAAAAACAAGCAAACCCCAGAACCAGTTCAGTCATGCTCACAGATTTACCCACAACCCCACCACCTCCCCCAAAACCATGCCTTGCAAAGATGTGGAACCTTCTCCAGAACATATTCAGGAAAGGTATGGACAATGGTACACTGGGTGGCTGGGATTTCATTCAGAAAAAAATAAAATACAGTAGTGATACATCACTGATCCCCAGGGGGGAAATTCACTTTTTTTGCCTGCCTCACCTAGACACACACACAGACACCCACAGGTAAGAGCAGCCAAAGTTCCACAGACTGCCAACCAAGGCGGTCTACAGAGGAAGCAGTCATCATCGCATGACGCCCACGACGACAGTAACCCGCACGCCAATCTCCTCAGGACTGCTGCGTCGACCCATATTCCCACCCCCCCAAAGCCTGCGGCTGCTTATCGCCCCCCAGCAGGGTAGGGCCACACCCAGAATGCCCTACAGCACTACCCATCTGCCCTCGTAAGATTTTACGCAGGGGGGGGGGCAGTAGCATAAATATAATTAACCTTCAGACAGCATGCACAGCCACCCCCCACACACACACACCATTAGCGGAGTGGCGAGAGGCGGCGCGCGGCACGGCCCACCTGGCTGCCTGCCCCAGTCCCACGTCTCGATGATGGAGTGGTGCACCGGTGCAGACGCCTCGTCTTCCTCCTTCTTCTCCCTGTCATTGGACTCGTCCTTCTTCTGACCACTGAAGCAGTCTGCGCAGTCTTCTGCGATGGACACACACACAGACCCAGGTCGAGCGGCTCGCAGCACAAGCCATTCGAGATATTAAATACCTAATCTGAGGCAGGAGAACTGTGCAGTGGCCGACAGTTTGGGGCCCCACAAGCGCCACTGACCTTTCTGTACTACATATTTAGGACGATTTGTTTGTTCAAATACAAAGTGGGCATGTAAGCAGCTTCTCTTTGCAGCCCATCGTTAAATAAGAACAATAGTCCGAGTCTCATCTTCCTCAATCCCATCCTACCCTGAAGTGATATAAAACAAGGAACTATTCCTATCCTTCATTTGTTGGCTGCAGTCCTACAGCCACAAGTGCTGTGATTTTGTCTGGCGAGTTGGCCACAGGTTTACAGGGGCCCCCCGCAGTGCCGGGCCATCTCACTGACCGGGATGTGTGGACTCTTCCCCGCCGCATGTGATCTCCTCATCCTTCACCATCTCGTTCCACATCTCGCTGAGGCCCTCCGGGGAGAAGGCACGCTGAAACACAACAGCTCCAGTTAGTGCGGGACGGGAGCCATTACGCTAGGCTGGTCAGCAGGGAGCCACGCTGTCACAGAAGGTTATATGATGACAATATCCCTTTTAGAGGACAGAGCACAGAAAACATTATCAACACTGACACTTTCTCTTGGGGGGGCGGGTTCCCAATCTAACCCAGGCCTACAGAACAGGTGTGGCAAATGACAGAGGTGTAGTTCAGAATGTCAGCTGTTACTGCTGGTTGGGCTCTAACGATGTACAGCCACCGCAGCGACGGCATGTCCTCACACTTCAGTAACGCATTGTAAAGTGGCGCTGTGAGCGGTGGTGGCCTCGGGAGTGCATGCACACACACGCATGCACGCACGCAGAATAAAAGGCTGCCATTCTCCTCTGTGCGGGGGAACAATACCTTGTGTCCTCCATCTGACTACGTGCGTTTACCAGCTCTCCGAGAATAAGGCACAGTGCAGGGAAGCCACCCCCAAAATTAACACACAAACTGTTCCTTCAGCTCCACACTAACAAACTCCTCGCTCCAATTGCTTACTGGGATTTAGGAACACAGTTTAAACTATAAAACAAAACTACACAGCTTCCGGTCCAAGATTGATGATTACGCAAGGCTGGATATGGAAGAGGCCTTTTCCCAAGAAGAAACATTATCTTTCGCTTAAAATTTTCAATTTCAGCAGAATGTCCATTCTGAACAACGTGCCAAAAGAAAACACTTACCACTAACAAAATGGAGCTCGGTTTGTTTGTATTTACAGTCACACATTACGACACACATTACGACACAGCGCAGGGCAATGCTTACCGGCTGCCAGCCACCAATCAGCTTCCAAAAACTCGAGTTTCAAATGTCACATTGAATTTGTCATGTTATTGACACCAGACGTGTCACACCTGTGTGTGAGGCAGAGCCGGACTTTCATTGAGAGTGGTCTAAATATGGCTACAGCAGCATTTCTGCATCTTTCGGCAATAGTAGGTCACTAATCTTTTGAAACTACAGGCACAAGATGTTCCTCTCAACAACGAGCTGAGCAGAGAGTGAGAAGCCTACACAGGCGTTCAGTTACCGGAAAGCAGGGGCTTTGCAAGGAAAAGACAAGAGTGTCCTGCATTCAGTGACACTGAATTACACCGGCCAGCACTCAGCCCCAGACATAGAAATTATAGCTGAAACTCAGTCTAGAGCTGTCCACAGTACTGAAGACGCACCACTAATGTGCCCAGGCCTGTCAGTTATTTTGCGTGAGATTTGCGTGTAGTATTTTTGAGGCCAGGATTAGGTAAGAATTCACCAAGTAAATAGCTGTAACACTCACACCAGAGATTATTCCTTCACACAGCCCCATGTGAAATTAACACCAGGAAGCCAAATTCAAAACATGCAATAATTAAGGAATGACCACAGTATCAAAGGTCATGAAGCATTTTTAATTCCATAACAACAACTGTTCACTCGTCTAGAAATAAGCAAGTCCTGCACCACTGCCCAGAAGGAACAGATTGCATCATTCATACTTTCTAAAAACAGAAATAAACATTGTTCAACTGGATTTCACCTCTAGATCAACTAAATTCCTCCAGTGTACATTTGGATATTGGATAATGTTGGATATTAAGTTAAGCGTTTGCAGCTAGCCCTCCCTCAGCAAGGTATGTTCATTTCCATGATACTGGTTATGACCGGACGAGACTGCCCATCACTTTCGAGTGGTACATAGCAAAGACCCTTTTATGGCAGACACACATGAATTTGAGAAGTTTGCAGTGATATCTTTTAAAGGATCATATCCAATCTGCTCAATCATTCCGTGGAAGTGGGGGAAAATATCAAATTAGGTTCACAGCTCAGCAGATGGAAAAGGATCCTATCGATCCACTAGCAAAACCAGCCACTCTAAACAACAAGTATAAGAGTTCAGGTTCCTACCGGCCCAAATAAACTCGGGTACTTAAGTACGGTTATACAGCTCTCAGTGCCATGAGCTCCAAGCCAACACAGGACCCAGACCTAGGTACCGGATATGGACCGTTTTAAAAAGGGCATAGGGGACAGAGAGGCATGTCTAACAATGACAATCACACATAGTTCAGATCATAATATGGGCCATCTATGGTTCATAATATTATATTATTATTAATAATAATAATAATAATAATAACGAAGTAAAGCTTTCAATGGGGCATCCGCAGTGATCGCGCTGTGTGAAGGTGGGCTCCCATCTGCTAACCTGCAAATCTATCTTCAGCCATTTATTGTGGAACCTCAGCTGGGCGTCCAGGGAGAAGGTGGGAGACGGCATGTTTCTCTGCTCTCCTGGCTGCGATGGCAGCCAAACCTACGGGGGGGAAGACAGAGGAGAGGGGCGGATGAGACGGAAGACGCGGGGAATCGCTTCCAAAGCCGGCCGAGGATGAACGATCATCCTGCGGCCCATCAGCCCGCTTAAGCGGACGTTTCCCGCGACGGACGCTGAAGGTTAAACCCATAGATCCGCCACCCAGTCATCCAGCACTTAACGGAGGGCAGAGGCGGGGCGGCCTGGCGGCCGGACATCTCCCGGGCATCGGCCGCCCCGCATCCCCGGCCCGGCTAGGCGACAGGCGGCGACTTTGACGTCTTCCCCCGGTAGACATGATAAGGACCGGGGCGCGTTTCTGCGGACCGCGCTTCATTTCGGCCCCGTCTCTGCGCTGACGGCTCGCCTCTCGGGCGGCCCGGGCGACGGGCGTCTCCGGCAGACGGGGCGCCTTCGCGGTCCGGCGCCGCTCAGGGGGCCCGAGAGGCGCGACGCGGCCTAGTAAAAACGCGACCGTTACTTCTCACGGCCGGGATGGAAACGGCGTCGGCGGCGCCGCCGAGCCCGGCGGGCCGGCGCTCTTACCGGGGCCGAGCCGCTAGCCGGTACCGCGGCTGCCGTCCGACTCCCGCGGCTCGTTAGCCGACGGCTAGCCAAAGGGACGCGAGCGCGAGCTCCCGCGACGCCGAGAGCCCGGCCGCCAAACAAGCGCGTAACCGTTTAAAAATAACGGCGGAAACGTACAGAAATGCGGCGGCGGCGGCGGATTCTCACCCGTCCGCTCCGGCTTATGCTATTTCTGTCCCCTCAGCCCAGTTACTAGCGCTGCAGCATTCTAATACCGTCCATGTTGGATGATGATTGACAGGCGGGGCCGGCCAATGGGCGCCAGCGGTCGACGGCGCTGGCCACTGACGTTCGGCGCCGTGGGCGGGGCTACGGCCCGGCGACAAAGATGGGCGGGGACCCGGCGCGAGGGTGCGAGTTTAAATTTAAAGGGACCGCACGGCGGACGGGGAGGGGAGATGGCCGGAGCCTCGTTGAATGCTGATATATTTTTTTTAATGTCGTTTCTTCTCACATGCTAGGAAATGTCGTTTCTTCTCGGCGGTAGACAGCCGTGGATCTAATTTAATTGTAGTGAGTAATCTTAGGCATGCGCGTAAATGCGCTTCAGTCCTTCTGCTCCCCATCTAATGCACCGAGTAGCTATGGTTACGCAAAATATCCTACGGTACTTATTTAATCGGGTAGTCCGGGGCTGGGCTCCTTCGGTCCCCGGCGGTGGGCGTATGTCTGCTTGTCCCTGATCGTCTCTGGCTCGGAAGAATGCGAAAGTGCGCTTGCTGGCCTCCCCTGATAAGTACCCCGAAGGGAAGCAGAAATGCGGTGAATGTGGCGTGCGATCGAAGTCCCGACGCGTCGCCAAGAAACCCCGGGGCTCAGCAGTGTGTGGAACACACGAGGAGGCTTATAAATAGTAGCAAATTATATGCTTTAAAATATACCCAAAGAAATAAATGTGCCCCAATTCGAGGTAAACAAAAAGGATTTGAACATCGTGTACTTGCAGAAAGCCCACTGCCCGCATTATCTGTTTATGCATAGATTAGCGTAGATGTAAATACAGATGCAGCAAATGAAACTGCAGTAACTATTATTTTTAGAAAACGAAATGTAAATTTTAACGTTAAAAGGCAATTGATTCAATCTTGCTTTGCGATGTTGGGCTGATATTTGTTAATAACAGGCCGTTTAACACAAAAAGAGAAATAGGCTTTGCACCTGTATTACGTCATGACGTTCATGACGTAAGAAAATAAACAAAAACTGCATTGGGTGGGTGTATTTTTCAGTAGTCACCGGAAGAGGGCGCCCGGGTAGCTTGTTTTTCAATCAGATGTAGCAGTGTGACTTCCGGTCGACTGTCTATGTGGAGCAGTCGGTGTCATTGTAACGTTGTTGTGCATGAATGGTGCCTCGCTAACTGCTCATCGGGGGATTTTCACATTTTAGTGTCGTGTCGAGGGACAGATGTTTGTACTGACTGATGTATAAAGTCAGCAAGGCAATAACTACTTAAGTTTAAGTTAAAATGACTTCAGAGCTGGTTGGAACTCCCTCGCTCCCCGTCGGTGTTGGAATCGCTGTAGTGTCCAGTTTCATAAATGGATCGACGTTTGTTCTGCAAAAAAAAGGAATTTTACGCGCAAGGAAACGAGGTATCGGTCTTAGGAGAGGAAACAGAATATTCACTGGGTGTTGCGGGCAGGAATGTTTACTTATTTGCATTAAAGCCGCGTTGCATTATTCATTGGCAGTAGGTGAGCAGAACTGTATATTTATATACTTGATATAATATGACTTTGTCTATGCGCATTTTCCAGGAGGATCCTATTTGGCAGACAGTGTTTGGTGGAGCGGTACCCTGTCTAGTAAGTAGAGCGCACCAAACCGGAGGGCATCGTACATATTTAAATATATATGCCAATCGGATTATTATGGATTTTTTACAGTTCGTCTTTTTTTTAAATGAAAATCTCAATTTACTGAACCATCACTGATTAAAATGAGTATGTGCCAAATGCCAAACTATCGTTTTAATTCGTTTTATTAATTAAATCGAACAGTGATAGTGGGTCAGATCGGCAATTTCCTGGCCTACAACACGGCCCCCGCCGCCCTGGTAACGCCGCTTGGAGCCCTGGGCGTGCTCTTCGGGTGAGTCGCTTTAATACATCCCTGTATCCTCAGTCACACCAATGAATGATCGTCCACAGATCAGGAGAGGGAATCAGTGTCTGTTTTCAGACAAAAACTGGTTAAACCAGCCAGAAAGTTCAAATGAAAAGCAGTCTGGGAGATCCTGCATTAGTGATGAGCAGGAAAATGGCTGCGAGTCAGGCTTAGGAACAGGCATGGTGTGATCCGGCAACCCTGCACACATCCATCGAGGGGTTCTGTATATGTGGCTGTGTGTATGGTGTATATGGGTATTTCTGGGTTATTTGGTGCAACTCAACATCTTACATGTGTCATTCATCCATTTCACTCTCCACGAATCCACCCAGCACGCCAGTGATACCAACCCTAGCCCAGAAGGCCTGGGCTCCGGTAGCTTGGTAGTGCCCTCCAAAATATTGGTCACGTTTAATCCCATATATTCAGTAACCGCTACACCAGGTTTTGATTATGGTTCATTACATTTATTGGGCAGACACTTTTGTCCAAAGTGACATATAAGTGAGGATGAGAGAACAGAGTCACACACTGTCCCTGGAGCCATGGAGGCCGAGGGCCTTAGTGGTGGCATCACTCTGCCAGCCATGGGATTTGAACCAGCAACCTTTTAATCACAGTCCCAACCCGCAAGCTGCTTCCCTTTGGTTTGGCCCAGCAAACATGCGAGCCCAATTCCCATGACTCTGGAAGATGGGAATATGGGCAGCAATGCCTCTCACTCTGTTTTGTGCACACTTCCCGGGGAGCTGCTGGAGGGCCTCTGAGCTACTGTGCCATGTTCCCTGTGTGCCACAGGGCTCTGCTGGCTTCCTTGGTGCTCCAGGAACATATGACCGTCCTGGGGAAGTTGGGCTGCGTCCTGTGCAGTGTGGGATCCGTGGTGCTGATCATCCATGCTCCAAAGTCAGAGAACGTGAGCTCCAGAGCAGAGCTGGAGGGCAGGCTGGGAGATCCTAGTATGCATTTTACTTTTTATGTTACCGTTTCCTGGTTTGATTATCAGTCATATTTAAGTTTGCATTGCTGTTAAGGAATCTGTTTTACACATCCTTTGCAAGTCACACAAGTACTTTGATTGGCTAGAGTAATTGGTAGTGTGATATTTCTGAGACAGGGTTTGTGAAGGTCTCTCTCTTTCTCCATTCAGTGCTTTTGACCTACGTCTTTTTGGTTCTGTTGATCCTGGTCGTGCTGATCACATGGGTGGCCCCACTTCACGGCTCCTCCAACATCATGGTATATGTCTCCATCTGCTCGCTCCTGGGGGGTTTCACCGTGCCCAGCAGCAAGGGGCTGGGCTTGGTTGCCCCCGACGCCTTTGCAGGTGGCCCACCCAACAGCGGGGCACGCACACTCTTCCTGGGCCTCTTGGCAACACTCGCCGTCAGTGTCCTTCTCCAGTTCGCGTTCATCAACAAGGCTCTGGAGAGCTTCAGCTCCAGCTTGTTTGAGACCGTGTACTACGTGTCGTTCACCTCCTGCGTCATCCTGGCTTCGGCTGTGCTCTTCCAGGAGTGGAGCGCATTGGGAGCGGTGGACTGTCTGGGCATGCTCTGTGGCCTGAGCACCGTCTCCATTGGCGTCTTTCTGCTTCGCATGTCCCAAGAAACACCTCTCAGCTGGAAACCAAAGGCTTCTGCCAAAGATGACTGACAACCTTTTATAGCATTTTGAAGAGAGAATTTTAACTTGCTAATTTATTTGTTCAACTCACTGGACATTGCCGGTCATTTTAATATTTGAGTGATTTATAAAATTCTAACAAAGTGTATATGATCACTGCCATATGGAGCCAAGGTAACAGTCTGTATTTTCAGTATTGAGAACTTCAAGTGGTTTTCGTTGTATGAAGCCGTTTTTAGAATCCTGGTAGTCAAAGTGAGGTAGAAACTATTTTGCCTCTTCCTTGATTGATGCAGATATAGGATAGGGATTACTGTGGCCTGGAAGAAAAATAAATACTGACATTTGTCAGTTATGACGATAAACAGCCTCTTCCAGCGCGTCACTGAATATGTTCCTCCATGCAGTCAGTTATCTGGGCCTTTCAGCCTGAACTTTTGACAGAATGTGCACCATCTACATTTTTTCCACAAAGATAAGTGTTTTGTTTCCGTCTATAAACACATCTAGTAGCCAGATGAGAAACAGAGCATTCAAACACACATGGTGAGACATGCCTTTCCTTAATTCTATGGCATTATTGTCGACTGGGAATTAAAAACACAAAATGAATGGTCTGCCATATAAATGAGAAACACAGAAGCATTTTCTTACAAGCTTGAGATGAGTGACTCCAGCTGAATGTTTTAAGAACGGAAAACTACAGTGTACAGCAATGCTGTGCTAGGAAAAAAAGACACAGCAGGTTGTGATAACGTGCGATATTGTGGCATGTGAGGGAAAGGCGGTGTGTGCTCTTCCGGCATGTCAGAGCGAGGGCTGCTTATCCCATTAATGCTCTACGGCGGATTCTCCTCCAGATCGATTTCAGGGGGACACACAGCTTTCCATGATGCATCAACTTGGTAAGTTTCTTAGGGATCACTGTAATATTCTTACGATGTTTCTTTAACTCTCACTGGATAGTAGTGTTTTGTATTACATGTTCAGCACTGGAAACTTCACTTTTAGTAAAATGATGTGGTTTTTAATGTTTGTTTTTATGTGATGGCTCACTTGTCATGAATGACCACATCTCGTAACTCGTCTGAGTAATTTCGTGAAATCTGAAGCATGCTCAGAAAAAAAGAGATGGTTTGTTTAGTTTGCCAACTTAAACAGAAAAAGATGACATACTGTACATCTGATAGGTGGGATGTTGTGGAGTAGCAGCTGTGTATCAAACTACACATTCAAAATCAGGACCGCAAAGTAAGGGAACTGAAAGGTGGCAGGCTGGGGAAAGGCAGGGGTCACCACGCCGCCCCGGCTGCCAGTGAGGCGATAAACCACGCAGATCCAGGAGCAGCCCGGCCGTTACGACGTGGGGACTGTGGGGAAGATCCTTAGGCATGACTGGGGCCGGGAGAAGGTGGCAGGAATGCAGTAGAGGGGTACATCCTGTTCTCCGAGAATAACATACACAGACCTCAGCAGTGCTGGAAGCCTGCTAATCTCTTAGCGAGTACATAGAGGCTAACCGAATAAAAAAGCTGTATTTGGAGCCAACAGCCATAGACAGAAACCCTAATTACTCTGAGCAAAATCCTAACAGCTCAAGCCCATTTGGCAAGAGTGCTTGTTATAAAGTTGTGCAGAAGCCATGAATGACGGTGGCAGAGGTGAAATCAGCTCATGGACAAAAGGAAAACACTGCGACACTAGAAGTGAGAGTTGTCAGGAAGTCACACTGCGTGCTTGTGGGCATTCCACAGGACAGAGGTAGCTGGGGTGAGCAGAGAATCCGTGTCACCCCGGACACTGGGCTGGGACAGGAATCGCAATCTAAAGGACCTGGATGTTAATGTATGACAATAT
>JAODKL010000079.1:2287477-2299485 GCA_026780765.1 Petrocephalus schoutedeni
GGCGCTGAGGATGAGGGTGGTGCCGCTGTAAGGTCACCATAGGGCCTGTAGAAGGCGCTGAGGATGAGGGTGGTGCCGCTGTAAGGTCACCATAGGGCCTGTAGAAGGCGCTGAGGATGAGGGTGGTGCCACTGGGAGAGTAACCGTTACCTGGGGGATGGCCCGGGAGCAGCTGCGCCAGGTGTACAACATGATGGCATACTCCTGGCCCTGCTCAAGCATCTCATTCTGAGGAGAAAGGAGGACACAGCTCAGGACAACTGGACCGGCACAGCCCCCGAATGCTTATACCACCACACCCTAGGGCTCTGGGTGTTATACAGCACAAAGAGCTCTTGCGTCCACACTCCAATGTCTGAATGGCACAAAGTTTAAGAAAACATTTCACATTCCATCTTAAACACAAGCCTCCTCATTGTATACTTGTGCAAGTTGTTTTTTTCCCCCAAATCTGAATGAACAAATACAGCCCGGGTCTGCTTCCCCCCCAAATCTAAGGTCACGGTCAGTCGCTCTTGCAGCTACGGACGGCTGCTGAGATGCAGTCAGCCCCTCAATGAAGCACACAGCACTCCAGGGAGCCCTGAGCGATGCTTGTTGCATATAAAGTGCCATTTGATGCAGACCCAATGGGCTTTCACACAGCAATAGTCCTGCTTTAATGAGGCACAGGGCTCCCCTGTCCTGGGGTAATGAATAGCCACAACGGAGGTTTGTCACCAGCTAAACCAGGAGGTCGGCCGCTGGCAGAAGCCTCACGCCACGACTCCCCTCACCAGAGCTTAGTTTCTTAGATGCCTTTGAGGACAATGAGCCTATTAGCAGCATCCAAGGCTAAGTTCTGGAGTGGAGCACTTCCGACTGGGTGAAACGGCGGCACGTAAATCACTGCGATCCGTCCTGGGAAGCTCCAGCACCCTGCTGCAGGCGATGAAGGTGGAACGGAAAAGACGAGGAGGTCTTTACCATGCTGGAGTGGACAGTGGCTTGCTCGATGTATCTGGCGATGCCGGTGACGAAGGCATTGCGATCCTCAAAATTGGTGTTGAAGTTGGGCTGCGGAAAAATGCGAAACATGTATAGGCCGAGAGGGGAGTGATCTGCAGATGATTGCCATCGGAAACCATATAGTGCATCACTAGCCATTCTGTCTAATACACCGGGTGAAGGGTGCTTTTCCATCTGCGTGGTTAGCACACAGGAAGGCATACAGCAATGGGTGTGATGCACTCCTTACATGAAACAAGCACTGCTTCCTGCAGAGAGAGTACCTGGTACATGAGAGAGGATGGCAGTGGCTCAATGCAGGGCTGCTGGTCTGGGAGGGGCAGCTCCTCCAGCAGGTCCACGTTGGACAGGGCGTCCTCCAGGGTCACCGTGGATGCCATGGTGCTGAAGGTACAGGGGGAGCAAGTTCACACACAGCACCGTGAGACAGAGGGGCTTCCAGCAGATCACACAACAGGGCTCCCGCCTACACCTCGCATTCACAAGGTACCCGGAACATCAAGACAAGCAACGTTTCTATGCCAGATTAAAAAAACATACCTAGGAGGAGACATCAAAACAGGAGCTATAACCTGAGGAACAGTTCACAATCTTCACCAAGAGCTGGAATGGTAAGAGAAAGCTCTGCAGAACCCCGAAGAGCATTCACGCATCGTCGTGGGTCAAATGATTTTGCAGCCATGGCTACCAAACTGTTTTACAGATGGCAGCGGGAGCAGGAAAACACTCTTATGCAGATATGAGCCCTTCCTCTGTCACACATCAGAAAGCAGCCAGGCCTCTGCACCACGGCACGCATCAGGGTTTGCCATCTACGCTCAGTGCCTCAAGATGAACACTAGGGTTAGGTACCGAAACCCTGTGCCAATGGTTCCTATCCGATCAGTATGCACCAGACTGTATTAAAACACAGATTTCTGTGCATCACTTCAGTGCCACTTAAATGCCTGAGCTGTCAACTGAGCCATTTGCCCTGTGGTGCTCCGGAAACAAAGCAGCACCACACCTCACATACCACTGCTAGCTCAGGTGTGAGCGGACGCCTAATGTTAGCTAAAACGCCTCATTTCACTCCAAAGGGTTCTGGAGCCATTAATTTGCTTTTCATTTATTCATATTTATATATTTATCCCTTGTGTGCAGACCTCAGGACGCCAGCGAGCTGTGAAGTCTTGTTCTCTGCTGGGGCCACGTGATTCAGCATGGAGTTTCTCCCCAGGGGATGTTACGTACTTCTCACAACCTCAATTTTTGGCAAAATAACTGAAATTTTATGGTCATTTGTCTAAAAAGGGGGGCCACTAGTGACCCAAACATGGCAAAGCATCTGTATTCTCCAAGTGCTGCACCTGTAAAAAGTGCTCACACAAACACACATTTCTCTTCCCATTATTTCATCACCAATTGTCAGAAGTTTACCCATATTGGCCACTTTTTTGCCCAAATCCCACTCTCTGTCCCTAGACTGCACAGTGTGAAAGGGGCATTATCTAGTGGTACTTTATGCAATTTTTGCCCAGTCTGATTTGTATTATGGGTTAAGAATGATTGAAATCCGTTAGCACTGGACCCTTGCAAGAGTACAAACACCTGATGTCAGCATACTTTGAGAGGTGGGTGCCTTGCTAAACAAGTAAATATACATGAGAATATACACAAGGTATATTTCACCTGGCAGTGAGAATAAAGTTATTCAATATCTTGTGCAGTTATTTCGATTGGATTGTTCTGAGTGTTCGAGGAAGAGGTATTCGGTGAAAAATTGCACATTTGCACTTATTCGTAGGGCTGTGCATGGGCAAGAATCTGGTGACTCAACACATGTTATGATACAGGGGTAATGATTCAAAATACTGTATGTACTGTAAGCAAGGTGTTACACTGATTTTTTAAATACATTTTCAGAAAAACTCACTGCATAAAGAACAATACAATATGGGCAGCAGGACACTTTACAGGGCCTAGTTAAAAACATTTAAAACAATTAAAAACATTTTTGGATTCCTCACAATGAGTGGTACACTGTACCCACTAATTACCAGTCAAGCATGTGCTCTTAATTTTACAATATTCTGAAATATATCAAGAGCAGATCTACCCATTGAGTGACTGAAGAACTACTTCAAGATCACACGGAGAGCTTTGTGGGACCTGTTAGGGACTCGTAAAGCGTACTGCAGCTACTATATGCATAAAATTGTAGTAGCAAAAAGAAAAAATTAAGTTTACTTCTTTACGCAATCAGAAGAGTTGGATCTGCTCATGGATCTCCTTGGAGCCTTTTTGTGGACGCCAAAATGAGGCTGCTGTGTACGCCTGGAGCCAGTGCTTTCAGATTCACCCATCGGTGGTGACATTACTAGTCAGCTAGGTTTGTCGTTGCCAACATCACAGCGAGCCCCAGTGCTACTTCCTGCTGTTACTTTGAAGTGAAAGTGTCAAATGGCAGAACCCAAAATGGCAAAATTTTAAAAGCATCATTTGAGCACTGGTATCATCTAAAAACCCAATAAACCAACCATAAAGGACACTCAAGCAGGAAACTAATTCTGTGACGTCATCATAGGGCCTTATCTGAGGAAGCAGTGGACTGCCGTCCACCCAGAGTCACCAGCATCCTGTTTATGCTCTGGTCCTATGTGGCACAGGCCGGCAAACGCAGTGATCCCTCCAAAGGCTTCAGAAAAAGGATGGCAATAAGACTCTACACCCCAGACCCCCTTTATCAGAGGGACTCGCATGTGACGACAAGGAGCCTGGTAGTGTAAGCTCCTGCCTCAGACAGGGATGCCCATCACCACTGCATGCAAAAACTGCAAAAGTCAGTCTGCCCACTGCTCGAGACAAAAGCCACAGAACATAGCCTGTTCATATGAATCAATCAATCCATTGCGTCAAGCATGGTTGATCTTGTCCTCCGATATTAAGTCAGAGCAGTAACTGAAATAATGGAGATGATTGCACTGGACAATTAGCCATTTCCTGTCGAGGATTGCAAGGCATTCCATTGGCTCACTGACCATATAGAACCTCCAGCATCCATAGTTTTTTTTTCCCCCCCAGGGCAATAAAAATGTTTTTAAAAGGTACAAAAAAACTTGATCTCCATCTAATTGACCAGCAATGTAAGAATTGCACGTAAACACCATGCAATGTCAGTATTAATGTTGCATATCATCCAGCCCAATAATATATAAGATACACAAAGGAGAACAGAAACTTAAGTAGGATTAGCCAAGCTAGAGAAAGAATACCAGTCTGAAAACACTTGCATGTCTGTATAAATACACTGCTGTGTTCAGACTTCAGAAAAGCCCACAGTACCTTATAGACTCCGCAGTTCTGCCTTTCCTTCCTTCTGCGTACAGTATTAGCAAACATTACAGCTGCCATGCACACGCTCAATAACCAGCCGTCACGCGACCCTCACTTCTGTTTACAGTACGTCACGTCAAGCTGCCGGATACCCAATGCGGCATTTTCTGCCAGCATTGCTCCGATACTGACAGTGGGTATAAAACTGAAGCCATCTCGAATTTGAAGTAACAAATGTGACCAAAAATTACAATAACCTACATTTAAATTAATGTAACTCTCGTGATGATATAAAAATTGGCATCTTGAAGAACCGCAATATGTAGCAAAACTGGGTTTTCCCCCCCAAGTCTTTTACCCCTAGTGGCTACACACGTTCACTAGAGCGTAAGAAGTAATGCCACCAACACCAGTTTCACTACTGAATTGTGGAACTCCGGAGAGCAGGCTCTCAGTTATTAGCAGTAACATCAGGCAAAAACAGATCAGTTATCACTATTTCTCAAAATCTCCACATTAGTGCACAACTGATCTTTTAAAAAGTGTTCAACACCCTAAATTAAAAAATTTCAGCAGCATTTAATCAAGATCATTAAGCATATGTAATGGGGGTGATAGTGATAGTGTTCCTTTAAGACGCCGGGTCATGCAGGGGGGCGGAGCCATCTGCGTGGCTCGAGCCGTGTACACCAGGGGAACTGGACGCGTCCCTACACACCCCTGCATTTTTTTGTACTTTTCTTTTTGCACTATTAAACAAAACAGTGAAGCTTGAGGAAAGTGGCCTTTTTTTTGTTGCGTCAACACCCCAAACCCGTCACACGTACTAAATCAGCATACACAAATTCATCAAATTTAAATAGTGCAGAGACTGGAAAGTAGCAAAAAAAAAAAAAAGTGTTAAGTCAAACCGTTAAAGTGTTTTCACAGCAAAAATTTGCACCCACACATTCTACTGCCACGCTGAACATGCACAACAAAGTCTGCAAGACACATTAACATCAGGTCACTATGTCTGCCACTTCAGAACCAGCAGCAAGTGCTCGTTGGCTGCCTGGGCAGACAGAGAGAGGAACATCATTAACACTAAAGAAAAGCACGCGCACACACTCACACCCGCTCTAAGGAAGACCATATACTAATCTATGTGGAACTTTTTAACGAGCAACCACAATGACACATCTAACACTTGAAAGAACAACACTGAATTAAAACTACTTATTTCAGAGATGGTCAATCTCTCCCCAGCTTTTCTCAGGATAGAAATCGAGATACAACTTAAAGGCATTCACATCACACATGTATAACAAAAATACTACAATGCAAAGACTTAGAATGTTATTTCAGGGGTATAGCTACTAAAAAAAGCAGAACCAAAGCTTTAAAAAAAGAACTCGCTTCCTGATTCAGTGCTCTCTAAGAGTATGCATCTACACTGATGAGAGAGGCACATGGTAAGAAAGTTGCTTATAAGTAAATGGCTGGGCGTCAGAAGGAGGACAGAATCAGGCCAAAAGCGAGAGACATTGCAAAATGACAACTGGGAGCCGACACCAAAACACCATTTCAATCCCCCCAGTAAGTGGGAGCCAAAAAGGAAGGAACATTGAGGCCAGATAAGACTTCCCAAGGTTGCTGAAGTACAAGCAGGACCTCCAGTCATCGCTAAAGGCATCGGATCGCCCCGTTTCCCACCTCAAAAAGCCAGTATTTCGAATAACCAGCCTGCAGAGCAACAGCCCTTGGAATACAAGTGCAAAACACAAAGGGCCACTTCTGACTTGCAGCCTGTGAAAAGTGCCAATAGGACTGTCCCGGTCTCGACTGCACTTCCATCTCCACACAGGCTCTTCATTCCAAGCTGTTCGCACATCGTGCCTTGGCTTGCAGATGTGTGGGGAAGCCGGCATGAGACATGGGAAACCACATGACCACAGATGCAATCGCAGAGGTCTCAGCTGGTGCAGAGGTGAGAAAACTACCTCAGACTCTAAACAGATCCCCAAGCTCAGACTGATAAACAATCAGTCTCCATGGTTACCCATATAAGTACACAAAGTATATACCTAACTGGATGATAAAAAAAAGCTCCACAACCCAGCAAGAACATCTGCATCCTCTTAGATGCTCTTTGATTTGTGAAAAGAAGAATTACTTTTCGAAAAATTTTAATGATGAGTGACATACACAACAACTATTTGCAATTTCGATGTTTAAAAGTAATTTCATAACTCAAAACAGCTTGCTAATTTCCAGCTAACTAGCCTGAAGATGCAGGCTTTCTGCTCCCACAGAACCAAACCTGTCTAGATTTGTTTGAAATGCCTAGATTAGGTAGCCAGGTCCACCCTGCAGTATGGTTCATAGAGTGGCAGGCCGTTTTCCTTAGCTGTGATGCCAAAGTAAACAATCCAAGCAGGCATTGCCTTCCTCACTTCACTGGTCAAAATAGTACACTATGCGCAACACCCAGAAAGCACAGACCACAACTAACTGCTAACCGTTAGTTTCTGTTCTTAGCTGAATGTTCCTGCAGTCTGGCATTTTCCTCTCCAGCCGGACAACATGGTCATATGTTCAGAATACGACCCCAAATTTCATCAGCACCCCCCCCCGACCCCGTACAGCCAACAAGGTAATACCTGCCAATAACTTTCCTTCCTCGTCACGTTATTAGCTGCTGCACACAGCCAGTACTGTAATAACCAGCCAATAGTGTCCGTCACATTATGGCAGACTGTCCCAGAGCAGCGGGTGCGGTTCGAGCGGACGGTGCCAAGCGAAGCGGGTCACACAAACTCCACCGCAGAGAAGATGGAAAGAGGGCAGCCCGACAACACCCACCCACCCCCCCGGGGGCAGATGATTTCACTTCTCCTAAACCTCAGCTGGCCTCCTTATAGGTACAGTTGCTTACAGCCATTCATTAGTCTGCTTCTGAGAGAGGTGGAAAAGCCGCCTTTGCGTCCCACCTGCGGAAAGCATGCAATGGGAACATGGACAAAAATGGACAGAGCGAAAATTAGCTTTATTTCTCCCAACCAAAACATTTACTTCTAAGTTTAATGCAGTTATGATACATCAGGGGGGGGGGGTAACTCTGGTAAATCACAGTCCATTTGTGGTTAGCAATGAGAACGCGGCAGCGACGATCTACAGGTCACACGATGCGGGCTCGCAGCTCCGGGGACACATTCGCCGCAAGCGCGGAGGGTGCGACCTCGGCATGGAGCGACTGCGGGGGAAAGCGGGATCCGTAGCGACGGCACGCCGGGGCCCCGCTCCGCCTCCGGGCGTCGGGGAGAAGCGGCCCGAACTCCCCGGGTTAAGGCGCTAACCCCGCGTCTTACGCGGCATTGCGGGGCCGGGGGGTAACGGCCCGTGTGCTGGGAGCGGCTCGGCGGGGAGAAGCGGCCCGGCGACGGGGGAGCGGGCTCGGCCGGGCGGGGCGGAAAGTTGCTCCCGAACAGCCGTGACTAATCCCAGCGCGTCCCGCCTCGGCCTCCCGACGCCCCGCGTCCCCCCTCCGCCTCTCGGCCCCTTTCCCCCTCCGCCTCTTACCGCCTCTCCCCTCCGCTTCTCGGCCCCGCTCCCCTCCGCTTCTTACCGCGACGCCCCGCCGCCGCTCCCCGCGTCCCGCAGCTCCCCAAGCCGCCTTCCGACACTCCGGCTCCCGAACTTTTCTCCAAGCGGCACGTACCTGTCGGCCGGAGCTCCGCGTACGACGGCGTATTAGCGGCTCTTCGGCGGGAGATTCGCACCCAGAGGCGGCCTTTCTGAGGCGAGAGAGCCGCCGAGCGCCGCGGACTGACCCCCCTGCCGGTGACGCCCGTCGCCCGGCCAGCAGCTCGGCCCGGGAGTTCCTGTCCCCGGCTGCGGAATGAGGAAACCCCGAGCCGCGGCGGCGCGCACACGCGGCCGCTGGGGGGGGGGCGGCTTCGGGAATGCGGCGCGCACACGCGGCCGCTTCGGGAACGCGCCGCTTCCCGCTGCCACGGCAAGGGGGCGCTGTCCGCTGCCCTGCGCGGCTCATACGGGGAATAGGCCGGGCGTCGGACGGGGGACAGACGGCCAGGGTTTCGGCCCTCGGGACGCGGGTTACGGCACACGGCCGTCCCCCGAAAAGCCCCGAAAAGCCCCGAAAGCCCCCGAAAGCCGGAGCGGCGTTACATTCCTATACGGGCCTTTGCGGTTTAATTCGCAGAAACCGCGAAACACATTATTGAAACCGATTAAATCTTGATCGGGCAATATTGTCATCTCTCGGCAGACGCTAGAAGATATTCATTATAACATCTCAAAGAAATTTCAAAGCAGTGCTGCTTCACTGCGACAGGGTTCTGGGTTCGAATCCCACCTATGTTTGCATCTACCCCATTGTGCGGACTATATATCCCCGCACTGTGGGAAAACCATTACGTTTTAGCTGGTGGGATACATTTTCCAGTTCCCCACAACGGAAAACATAGTTTTATAAAAAGTGAATACAATAAACTAAAAACCCAAAGTCTTGCATTTTGTTTGCTGATGATTAAGGTTAGGGCTGGGTAATGGTTATGGTTATCATAGCTAGGACTGGGGTTATACCCATAGAAATGAGCGAAAAGTCCCCACGATGGTAGGGATATTTGATTGCGTGTATGTGTGAGAACCCTACAGCAGTTCCATGACATGGGAAGGTTAAGTGGTCTCTAAATTGCCAATAATGTATGACATGCCCTCTGATTGACTGGCATGCCATCTCTGAACTGCCAACGCCACAGCAAGGGAAAAAATGACATGGGGTCTTGCATAAAGGAAGTTGCAGTAGGAACTAACTAACACTTCCTGTACTGAGATGCTGGACATAGGTTAACGGGCAGTTTGTGGCTGGGTGGCTCACTGACCACCAGTCTGCCGTCATCCCGTCTCGCTACCAGACAAAATCTCAACTCAGTCTCTAATTGGTCTTTAGCGGTGATCATCTCGGAGCATCTTAAAGACACTACACATCATGTAGTGGGTAACAAACGGGCTTATCATAAGTCTGCTTTGACCTCAGAAGTGACATCAGGCTCCTGTAATCACCAAGCCCAGGCACTTCGGGGAACTGAACGTGGCATGTACCCACGGTTACCCATGGGGCTAGTGGAACGTGCCACGCTTTTCTGCTTTCCAAACCTTTTTGCCATCGGTCACACCATTTTACATGCTGGTCTTACCTGCTCACTTATTTACTAGCATTCTTATTTTCTGTGACGGTAACCCAGTACCATTTGCAATACTCTGAACACCTGTGATTTCATCAGACGAACGGAAAAATGCAGTAAAATGGTATTTCTCAGCTTTTATTTTCTGTGTAACAGCAGCATAGGTTTGGCCTGCATGCTTTCTATTACACAGCACACATTTAAAGAATAAGTAACCATGCCGCTGGTAGCCTTAGCTAGCGCAAAAAATATTTACAGTTCCTGGGTTTTATAGTACAGTTTATTCAGTATCCTCAAATTTGTCTCGCTTTAAATTAACATGGTAAACAGTGGATGTGCACATATAAAACAGCTGAGCATTAACAGTCCGCTTTCCCTACAGGGCCGCCTTGTTCCCTTGACTGCCGCCGGTTTCAGCACCTAGAAACAGGGAGAGCAGATGCCTGCAGGCAGAGACCCTCCTCGCCAGGGCACCGCTGCTAGCTAGGGTGCTCAGACGCCTGGGAAGAGGAGTCGTGGAGGACCGCCTGTGGTGAGCCTTCGCATCGCGTGTGGGCTCCGCTCTTTAAGGTCACGAGACCTTAACACTGCTCAAATCCAGCCATTAAAGACAGGGCCAGGGACTCCACTGGGAGAGAGAGGACCACACAACAAAAACATGAAACAAAACCAGGAGTCAAGGCTGAGGACGGGAGCAGCTGGTGACACAGACAGGAAACTGTCTCATCATCGCATTTGACAAAGCTTTCTGTTTGACCTTCAAGGGCTACGCCTTTAAAGGACGCGGCTCCTGAATCTGAACATGGCCGTTGTTAATGTACCAGTGTTGAGTGCAGAGCAGGAGACAGAGATCACAGTGATCACCGAAGAGCTGTGTTAGGCCACAGGACAATTACACAGTTCGGTTACATTAACTAGGTTAATTAAGGGCTAATTCTGCCCGACTTAGACTTACGATGTGGAAAAGATCCTCTGCAGACGGCCTTGTTGAGAATCGTGACCAGGAACATGTGGCAGTTCTTAAAATCTGACTCCATCTTATCAATGGACTCAAGCCTAGGGAGGTCAGAAACATTCGGGGTAATGGTGTAGCCCCTAAACCGGAACCTCACATCACAGAGGAGTCAGCATATAACGTACATCAATATGCCAGTTGAGGAAAGGTGTGTTTAACAGTGGGTTCAAACCCCATTGTGTGACACCACAAGGGCCATAGGGCACGCACAAAATGGCAAACATAAAAGTCAATTTCTTTTAACATGATTCAATATCCAAATGATCATGAACTGGTTTTTCAGGTAATACTCACCTCCAGGCTCCAAACCCTGCCTGCCACCGCTCAGAAAACATGTGAACCAAGTTGAGGACCTTCATTATGGCCTCCTTCACAAAGATGACCTGCAGACACACGTTTACACATGAGCTTCTCGCGGAGAGGGACCACATGCAGGCCTACCTTCAGGGCTGCAGGCCTACCTTCTCCCTGAGCAAGCAGCGGTCATGAATGGTGGACAGGTATCTGTAGTGGATCTTGATCAGCTGGTCTAGGTCCTTTGCATCCTGTACCTGGTGCTGGAACTCCAGTCCGGTGCTATGAAGTATCTGATGCAGATCAAACGGAAACATCAGCTTAAAAACATCCCCCATGCATTACCAGCGTTGCCCAGCCCGGTCCTCGGGAACCCCCCCCCCACGGTCCACGTTTTTGGTCTCACTCTGGTCATGATGTAATTGTGCAGACTGTTGACGAAATGCATCAGCTTGACCCGGAGGAGGTACATCCTGTGGATCTGTGTGCTGACTGGTTCCTCCTTGGCAGTGACGTCATCGCTGGGGCTTCCTTCCTGCCTTTTGGCAGCGTCCATCAGATCTGTCGGGACACACGCAATCACACACTGGGGAATCTGAAACTAAGAATAAGGGGAATTGCAAGCATGCATTTTTGTTAGTAGCTGAAGCAAAACTACAGGTACTTTTTGGCATTTGTGAATATATATAAACAGGTATTCTTTGAAGTGATTAAGGGTCCAGGCAGCACGCACCACTGAATCGCAGAGTGTCCAGGTTGTACTTGGCCCATTTGATCTGCAGCAGCAGCAGAAATACTTGGTTGTATATCTTCTGACATTCAGAGCTAATTACGATATCCACGGGCCATGGGACCTGCAGCGCGAAAGAGGGAATTGGCACAAAGCGGGATGGGGACACAGCAGGCCGAGACTCAGAAGCTGCCACTCCCATAATGGCATACCAATCAAATAATCTTAATGGAAATGCTGGCGGTCACCCACTTGGAAAAATTAAGGTGGCCGAGTTCTACATGTGTGTGGCTCTAATTTAATGAAACTGCAGTATCCAAAGATGCCCAGACAGGGAGAGAGGAATGTGCCTTTCGGTGATGGCACCGAGCGGGCCTGCAACGCTGCACAGCCGGTACCACACCTTATAACTAATGGCACCGAGCGGGCCTGCCGCGCTGCACAGCCGGTACCACAC
>JAODKL010000079.1:2369244-2381322 GCA_026780765.1 Petrocephalus schoutedeni
GTCGCATTAGTTCCGCTTTTGGCGCTCGTGTGTAAAATCATAATAAATTCATACTTTTTTATTTGGTCAGCACAGGGTGGGCACAGGGGTGGCCAGGGACATGTCTACAGAGGCACGGGCCTCCCTAGGCCTCCGTGTAGAACCGCCACTGTGTACGTCTAATGACCAGATGTCAATAATTTTCTCTATATAGGGCATGTAACTTTCCCAGATAAGAATCTGGAATTTGCAGATAAAATGTCACAATTGTGTCAGCCATGTTCTGCAACCAAACTGCTGTTAGATTGATTAGGCCTAATGTAATAAAAAAGTCTCAAGTCCGCCAACCCCACAACTCCAATCCATTCGTTTTTGGACTTTAGTACGTGAGCAGAATTTTGATTAGGTACAGATAGTCTTCAGTGCTTAAGACATGACTTCAAGCCAAGTCTGTAGTGTGAAAGCAACCTTTATTGTGAATCCATTTAAAGTGCAAAAATAGGCCACATGTGGATCATTGGGTCACATCTGCAATAGCAAAGTATAGAAGCCCTAGTCATCTGCAGTCCTGTGAATGCACAGATGGACGGGTTACGGCAAAGCTAACAGACTAGCTAACAGCTAAATCAAATGTCCCCAGTTTTTTCTCCATTACCACGCTTGTTTGTTTGGCCTTGTTTGTGTTACATGAGGGCTTGTTTATCATACACAAAGCGGAGAGCTACTGGCTACAACCTCTGTGTCATTTGGCTTTTCAAATTCCTTCCTGTGTGTTTACTTTAAGAAGATTTAGCAGATAATCAGAGTACTCACAATTCCATATTTCCATGCACATACCTGAACATCGAATCCCGGGGTCCATATCTCAATATTTGCTGGAAAGTCAAACATTAAAATCTTTCTGCTGACCGACAGGGGGCGCTCGACTTTTCGAAAAAACGCATTCGGGATTTAACCCAGCAAAAGGAAAAGTTTTACTTTCTGAACGCGGGGATTTGTCACCGGTTTCGGGCCAAAGGGGTAATGCAGAACTCCGTTAAATGTCGTTTCCGTTTGCATAAGATTGTGCTGAGGTTTGCTCGGTCGGGACATTTCAGCAAAAGCCTGACGTTCGATATTAAACGTAGATGTTTTGCATGTACTGTGTCGTTTCATTTCCCAGTGGTGCTATTTTATGGGATGTTAAATGCACCTTACGGCGATTTGTTCCGGCCGTTTGGTGGCACTTTGGCGAAGTCGCATGACTGTCATGCGCTTCTCTCCGGGCGAGGTGACAGCCAGCAGCCGGCGAGGCGACACCCAGCAGCCGGCACCTTTCCTGCCCGTTTCCGCTTCTCCCCCGGCTTTCTCTCCCTCTCAGCGTTCGAGCTCGACGCTGACGAATCGTCCTCCGCCTTTCAGATCATGTCTTCCGTCAAGGTGGAATGTGTCGTCAAGGAGAGGAACAGGATTGCAGAGAGCCCAGTATGGGAGGAACGGGACGGCACGCTGCTGTATGTAGATATTTTTGGACAGGAGATCAAGAGGTGGGACCCCGTGACCAATCGGACGCAAAGCTTGGGCACAGGTAAGAGGAGGTTCCGGGGTGACTGAGAAGAAGGTCCACGCTGAAGCTTTGTTCCCTTATAGGCTACTATTGATCCCATAGAGCGGCAAATATCCAGCCTTTAATCTCAAGACCTCTATTAACTAATGTTACTAAAATGTGTATAGAAACCGCTCAGAAACTATCCTGGGGTGCGTCTCCCAAAGTTTTACGACAGCAACTTATATAGTTGGACCCATGCAACTGAATGAATCCAACTATATAAGTTGCTAACGGGAGCTTCTGGCAAACGCACCTCTGACCTCAGTAAGAGTTACTTTACATTTAAAGTAGAAGTGGGGAAATCTACTAAACACATTTCATCCAGCAAATTTATCTAAATCTGTGGTCACTCAGAAAACCTGGTCGGCTCAGTGGTGCCACGGAAGGCAGGTGGATATGTGGCGGCGGAGGGCACGCGCTTCGTGGCCGTGGACTGGGAGAAGCGGACCCTCACAGCCATCGCCCAAATCAGCCAGCATCCGGACAAGGTCCGATTCAACGACGGCAAAGTGGACCCCGCTGGCCGCTTCTTCGCAGGTGCCAAGTCTAGGCGACCGTGGGTCTGTGGGTGTGTGAGGCAGGCCGGTCGGAAGTGGGCCCTGCAGGGCGGTGTTGGTAGGAACATCTCTGGGTGACATTCCTTTGCAGGGACCATGGGTTTGGAGACAAAGCCAGCAGAGCTGGAGAGGAAGCAGGGTTGCCTGTATTCACTGCACCCCGACCACACCGTACAGATGCACTTTGACCAGGTCGACCTCTCCAACGGCCTGGACTGGTCTCCAGATCTCAGCACTTTCTACTACATCGACAGCCTGTCCTACAGGGTGGAGGCCTTCGACTACAGCGTAGCAACAGGAAGCCTCAGTGAGTGGCGTCACATTAGTGCATTCATTGAATTTGGCAAATGGGTTTCTGCTATAATGTCCCCGACTGCATAATCCATAAGAGCATCTGAGGCCCTCTCCTGTAGCGGCGGTGAGGCGAGATCAGTCCTGATTGTGACTCACCGAATGGCTGAACTGCTGAAAAAGCATCAAACATTAACGATGAAACTGGATACGATCATTATTACATGGGAAGTAATCCCTCCGACTTTCGGAGCTTTCGGTTCTGGCCGTATCGGGAAGCTACCCACGGAGATTCCGGCTCGGGTGGGCCCCAGGGCGGTGGGACGGGCACTAAGCAGCCGTGTGGACGCTTGGCAAGGTAACCGGCGGCAGGTGTACCGGCTGCAGAAGGACGAGGGCATCCCTGACGGCATGTGCGTCGACGTGGAGGGCAGGCTGTGGGTGGCATGTTACAACGGGGGCCGGGTTCTGCGCATCGACCCGCAGACAGGTCTGTGCCAGCATGCCTTAACATATAAATACTTAATATGTCTGGAGTGTTTCTGAGTGTCCGTGGGACAGTGACACACGGAAGGGCGTGTGCCTGTTTCTGCCAGGCACACGGATGCAGACCATAAAGCTGCCCGTGGATAAGGTGACTTCCTGCTGCTTTGGCGGTAAGGACTTCTGCGAGCTGTTTGCCACCTCGGCGTCCCACGGCATGGACCAAGCTGCCCTGGCACAGCAGCCAGAGGCCGGATCCATTTTTAAGGTCCAGTACTGATATTTACAACAGCCACCTCGAGATCAATTCACATGAATATTTGTTTTAGATCTAATTCTGAATGTGTTTTTCTTTGCAGATCACCGGTCTTGGTGTCAAAGGAATTCCTCCAAATTCATATGAGGGATAAATTTCAGTTAAAAACACATTTACAACAGAAATATTAATTCACAATAGGATTTAAAAATAATTGTCTTGATTCAAATGGCTGGACAGGGTGTTTGGCTGAGAGCAGTGCCCAGCTACTGGTCAGGATTAAAGGGAATCAGACCTTGTAGGTAACGAGGGTGTCTGGAATCGCTGGGCGTTTGATCATTTGATTTACTTATACGAAGGGCAGGTTGGAATGAAACGCTTCAACAGCTGTGTACCTAAAACAAAAAATAGTCAAAATCTCAAAACTGACTAATACCGATATTTTGGGACCAATTCAGCTAAGATGGCTTTGAGCCACTTCCAGATGGACTGGCTCACCGCTGATCCACCCAATTTCCTGAACAAGCTGAACTGTAAGGAATCAGCTTTGCTCTATTGGGCTGCGTTCTTACTATGTAACATAAAAAGGCTCGCTGCCCGTGAATAACATTTTGTGGCATCTACAGGGAAGAGGCAAATGTGTGTTATCTGAATTTTAAAAAGGAGGGGGTGATATAATAAGCAGATTCTGTCAAGCTCCGTGGATCCATGTGTCTCTAACATTGTTCCTGGATTCATCCAGTGCGATATAATCAACCAGATAAATTAGCTGTCCTGCAGATAAAATTAATAATTAACTTTGCAAAGTTTGTTTAAATTCCAAGAACAAATATTTGCTGAAGTGATAGAGCTTAACTGACTAAGATGTTTCAGTAAACCGCAAACCATTAGATCTGTCACAACATAACGTATGGTTATTGAATACCATAGTTTTAAAACATAGCCTGAGAAATCACATAGCATCTAAATAGCAAAACTGATTTTTAAATGACTGAAATACATATTTTAATCATTCTAGTGGAATTGGATAGAATGTATTAAACTAATTTTACGGAGATTTACCGATTGTTGCATCAGGAACAACTGAAAAATAAAACAATGTACTGCAATATGTTTGACTGTTTAATTTATTAACATATACATTGACCTGGTGTTTATAAGCAAAGTCTTTGCAGCTGTCCCATTGGTGGCTGTTGCCCCCAGTTTGCCCTTTCCAGTGCCCTTCTGTGAACTGGAAAACAACATTACTAACCAGTACACAATTTGTCTCTGGTTTTAAATGTCATATTAAGTGTACATATATATTTTTCTACCGCTAAAGAATTCAGTGTCAACCTGGAGTCAATAAACTATAGACCTTTATATCCACCGTGGGGGGAAAAGGTTACCTGCAGCGTTGGCAGCGCACTGGGGCGCTGGCGGTACTTAGGGGGGTTTGGGGAAGCTCCGTGCCAGGAGCTGCTGGGCGCCTGAGCTCTGCGTTTTCCCAGCTTGCCTGGCCACACTTTTACGCAAAGCGTCATTTTGCCTAAAATGCATTCCCACTGCACCCCTAACGCTTCGCCGTATCCCCGATTCTCGTCGCGCATCCGATAAAAACGATGAATATGCAAAAATGCACATATGGCGAAAACGTCCGGCTGGCTCTTTAAGGGGGCTGCCCGCGACGGCATCTGCCGATGGGGGTGTCTGCGGGTCCGCCTGCGCCGATCCGCCTGCGCCCCGCTCCGGCCGCAGCCCGTCACAAAGAGCGCACATCAGGGCGGCTGGGTGCCGGGAAAAGTTCAAATCTCGCCCTCGGTGTTGGGGATGGCTGTTCCCGGCCGGCCGGTTTCTGGAGACGGCGCTTGATCCAAATGCGGTCCCGGTTTCAGCGGAAAGATAAATAGAATAAGCCAGCTGAGCCGGACAGCGCCGATGGCAGCCGGTCCCCGTCCGCTCTGCGTACGCCTGCCAGCCGCGGCGTGGGGCTGCGACCCCGGCACCTCCCTCTGCTGACCCCGGCGATCGCAGCCCGGAGAAGCGGGGCAGCCAGCGGACTGAGGGCGGCCCCCGGCTCGGCGCCGCAGCGCGTAAGTACATGTGCCCGCTGGGCGTGTGCTGCGACCGGCACTCGGTATCGGATGACGGTAACACCGCGATACGGAATCGGCTTCGGTGGGGCTGTGGTGACGATTGCGCGGCGCTCAGTGCCAGGCGCTTGGGCTCCTTTGGGACATTTTCCCCACATGTGCTCCGGCTGGGTGCCGGTCTTTTTTTAGCCGGCGCCGTCGATTTATTTATTTATTTATTTATTGTCGCAGAAATATCGTTATTTTGCGGTCACATGGCTGCTTTTGCGTATTGCAAAGTAAGCGCATTTAATTATGATAAGTAAATATGTGTGATATAAAATAGGCCTATTACTTATTCCCTAGCAAAACGTATGCTTTTACATTTATAATGTAACGTTATTAGTATTATATATACGACGATGAGCATTTATTGCACAGCCAGCCACAGTTTCGGTGCTGTCTGATCTAGATCGATACTGAACCCTTTTGACTGAAACCCTATGCTATATTTAAATATTTAGAGCTCTGCTTAAGAATATGTCGTTGAGGGGAAGGCCGCCTTCGGACAGTAACGGGTCCCTGCGCGACCTCCCGCCAGACAGCTGGATGTCCCACCTGCCGCCTGCGCTCTGGGACATGCCTCTGTGCAACCTGGCCATCCCAGGTAAGCCAATACCCACTGAGTTATAACGGGGGCTGGGGGCAAGAGATGGGCGTCCGTCAACAGGGGTATTACAACAAGTAAGCAAATGATTGCTTTTATGGACGTTTTAGAAGCTGAAATGATGTTAAGGGTCGCTTACTTGTGTGCTGCACGCAGCGTGTGGCTTCCAAGGTCAGTATGTAGCTAGAGGATGCTCTAACCACGTCCGCACACCTTCACTGGTGGTGGAAGGCATTTTCCCAAGCGGAAAACCTTGCTTAAATGTGCTAAAAATATTGGCAATACATTTCAGGATTCTGAGTTTGGCCTGACTGTGGTAGTTTACATGTATCAGTAACAACAGGCACGTGTTTGCAAAAGCGTGTTTGGTTTCCAGCTGTTTGGCAAAGCATGTCTCTGTTTTTGTAGGTAGCCACAACACAATAACTTACTGTCTGGATAAAAACGACAGGGCTCCAGTCGACATCGCACAGCCAGACGTTCTCCAGACGCTGGACAAGTACATGAAACCTCTCATTCGCCCCTTTGTGTACAAGTGGGCCATGGCACAGGTACGACCCGTGACCTGTGACCCGTGACCTGTGACCTGTGATGTATGCCTTTCCAGTAATCAGATGCGTCATTAAAATTACCGTTACTGTCTATTGGACATCAGCTAGATAGGAGAAACCACTCTGAGGTAGCCACGGCAACCACACATCACTCAGAGAGAGCAGTAATTGTGTTGAAACTTTCCAGCAGCTTCCATATGGCAGGAGTTACATCAGCCTGCATGTTATTTCATGTGGTCCTTCAGTGACAGCACCATCTAGGGGCCGGTTAGGTGCATACAGGCTTTACATTACCCACAATGCCTCAGTCCCAGTACTGCAGGTAGCCACACTCCTATGTCAGCTGGTCAGAGTGTTAATTGGAAGTGCTGCTTTCTGATTCCTTCAGAACCTCTGATTAGTAGGTGGATGATGGGATAGAAGTAGCAATGATGGATCCCGGATGATAGACAAAGGGAGCAAAGGTAGCACTGGTAACCGCGTCCGTGCTTTAATGGGAGCACTGGTAACCGCGTCCGCGCTTTAATGGGAGCACTGGTAACCGCGTCCGTGCTTTAATGGGAGCACACCAAGGGAAGCAAACATTTGGGTGTGACATTAGTTTGAAAGGGTAAAAATATGGCAAATTCAAACATCACCACACACACTCTCATCTCCCCAGTGATTCTTCATTTGAATGGCAAATTAAAAAAAAATATTAAAATCATTGAAACTACTAAAAAAATACTGTTAAATATTGTCATTGTAAAAAGTTCCAGGCACGATTACATGGCATTCACCTTGAGGTGTAAAACACTTTGTACGTCTGCCCTTGTTGGCTCTTTAAGGAATCCAGTGTGAAGGAGCAGCTGGACTGTGGCGTGAGATACTGTGATCTCAGGATCGCTCGGAGGCCCAACGACAACTCGACAGACCTCTACTTCTACCATGGGGTCTACACCACAGTGACTGTAGAGGTGAGGCCAGACCACCCTCAATCTCAGAGCTCCAACAGCTGCTCTGAACAGAACTTCAAAGACATTTATATAATGGGAATATCAGCATTTTTTATTTCCAAAGATATATTACATGCCACTTTCTAATTAACTGTAATTGATATGATACCAGAAATGATTTACCATCATTTAAAGTAACATTGGTGTAGCAGTTTTTCATGAGTGTGTTATGGCAGTAACATAGTTCTAAGTTTTGATTGCAGGCAATAGAAGGACGTCTTGCAGTTCATGAGCTTTGGCGTGTGTCTGATCACCAGCTTCTGCCTCTTCCTCAGGCTGTCCTGAGGGAGATCAGGGAGTGGCTGGACATGCACCCAGGAGAGGTGGTCATTTTGTCCTTCAGTCACTTCCTGGAGCTCAACCTGGACTTTCACAACCTCCTGATTCAGACCATAAAGGATGTGTTTGTCTCAAAACTGTGCCCAAAAACGGTAGGAGTGATCCGGAAGATTCTCTTCCTGACTGTTCAGCATAAATTGAATAATCCTGTACATCCTTTCCGAGTGTTATTCGATGTTTTACTTATCTGTTCCAAGGGAACTGCAGCCAGTGCAGACTTGTTGATGTAACAGCCAGGACTAGAGCAGATTCCCACATGCAGGCAGATCAGTAGACTTTGGGTATCTCCAGCAGCAGAACTTCCCACAGACACTCCTTGTGGAAAGCCTTCCCAGAATAGTGGCAGCTGTTATAGCTGCAAACAGGAGGCCAACTCCATATTAACGCCTATGGCTTTAAAATGGGACGTCATAAAAGTTCCTACGGGTGTCATGACCAGGTGTCCCAATGTCCCACTGTAGGAATGAACTGTTTTCCCTGCCAATTTCTGGCTGTTAGATTTAACCCTGGGGAACCCATGGGGTCATATTTGACCCTACCTTTTATTTCTGCCTTAGATTCAATCCACTCAGGGAAGTAATGTAAAGTAAATATGTTTTTTGCTTTACGGCCTAGTGTTCAACCCAAAAACAAAAGTAAAATCTGTACTTTGACAAGTGGGTTGAATGTAAGGCATGAATAAAAGGTGGGGTCAAATATAACCCCAGGGTTAAAGTAAAAACTTCAGCTGAGTGATCAAATGTTTTCCTGTGTGGGGAGACTACCTAGGACATACATAACATGGCATATATGCTGCTGCAACAGTCAGTGACCAGCTTGTGTCCCACAGGAACCCATAACCCTCAGGAACCTCTGGCAACTGGGCTACCAGGTGATCGTCTCCTACGAACACAACATTAAAAATATACACAACGAGCTCTGGTCCCACATCCCCTACTGGTGGGCCAACAAGTGCAAGGCCGAAGCTCTCATCGAGGAGTTTGAGAAGAGGAGGAAGCAGCATGGTCGCCCAGGTAGGGAGGCGAGACGCCCAGCTGCACCTTTTCAGTGTTCAGTTAGATGCCATTGTAGCTATGGTGTCCTCCTTGATCATTTCAGCTGAGAATATGGTGAACAGTCTGCCCAGATCCAGAGAACTTGGATGTGTCTTTCTTGTGAATGTCCATTTCTGAATGTGCATCAAAGTTTACAGTCTTTTTAATACTAACCAGTTCAGTAATTTGAAGTGGCCATGTATCTCTACTGTCAACAGGGGGCTTCTATGTAACTGGCATTAACCTGACAGAAGACCTAAAGTACATCTGCTCACACCCCACTGAGTCCTTGAAGGACCTGGTGATGGCCACCTATCCGATGCTGCTGGAGTGGGTCAAGGGCCTATGTCCCGGGTCCAACCCTGGCTCCATCAACATCATAGCGGGGGACTTTGTGACTGAGAGTCACCTGGTGCCAACAGTCATCGCACTGAATGAGAAACTACTCAACCGGATTTAATGGCCAGGCTGTTTGGAATCATTCAATGTCTGCATCTTCAATACACACTTTGTGTAATCCTCTAAAGATTAAAGCCAAACGGGACACCTAAGCTGCCCTCTACCAAAAGTCATGGGATGGACTAAAGATTGCTGCAGGATCGAGTTAACAATGCCTCGGTGGTGTTTACAGATGAAGCAATTTAAGGCAATGCCACGATCATCCTCCAGGGGGAGTCTTTTTTAATAACATCCACCACAGTGACATACATAGTCTGTGATCAGTTATATACTAATAGTAATAACTGGCTGTTAATAACTATAGGTGCCCCATGACTTTTGATAGGCTTTCAGATTAGCAAGACAAGGTTTTTCTGACAGATTCTGCACAGGGTACAGATATGGATACAGTATGGATGATAACGCACAAGACAGTGTCACAAAGCACAATCATATTTAGGGTATGCTGCTGGCCGTTAGTAGCATGAACCACATTTGAAACCTGAGTAAAGCATAAGCTAAAGTATACTAAGATTCGTCTTACTATCATACCTACAGGTAAAAGAAATGTAAGTATCCACATAGCTAAAGAATATATATAAACTTAAAACTCGTGGGAAAATTGATTACATTTTTGGCTTTGACAAATATTTAGGTTACAAATCTTTGCATGAACATACAGTCTTATCTTGTAACAACACAACAGATATACATTGCATACTATCTAGTTTAATAAAGCATGTCCAGTTTATAATTTAGTATATTCACTTTATATTCGTTACCTCCACGAATAATGTAGGTAAAATTATGATTCAGCGCCAGCTTTGATGGTCAGTGTTGTGGGATCTTGGTGCGACCTCTGACGTGTTTGCAAATTAGCAGCCTTAGATGAACTTACTAACACAAGATTACTTGAATATAGTTCGGGCGTGAGGTGGCAAGAGACCATTTTTAGAACTACTGTCCCTAAGTAGGTTTTTAATGTTGTTATACTACGCGAAGTATTTGGGGTCGGCTGGTGTGTGGGTCGTTAAATGGACTTATTCCTCAGCGCCCTGTAATACCTAAGGTAAGCACAGTAGTATTGCTCTCCTCTGCATACATTGTTTTGGGATGTTCTGCTTATTTGATAGGATAATGGAAGCGAGCGGTTTAAAGTGTCTCAGATCATCTCAGACTAACTGACTAAACCCTGCATAGAATGAACTACGTGTTTCTCACTCAGAAATATTAATTACAGTATCCATTTTCTAATTCTCCTGTGCATACTAGATTGTATTTCAGCAAGCCTCCGTAATTAATTGGGTATATTTGAATAAATCATAACTGCAATGAAACTTTTTCTTTTGACAATTTTTAAGGAGGAAAGTCAGCCTAAATGCATGCATTTGGAAGCCGACGCAACACAGGACGAACCTGCAAACATGCACTGAGCCACTCTCGGAGTGATGTCTAAAAAAACCAAACAATGGATTTTCCATTATTCACCAAACCTTGCATTTTAACCATTTCGTTTATATTTATTGCAATGCTCATTTTAAACAATTTCTGTTTAAGACTTAAATAAATGCACTAAAGTCTTACGAATGATTACTGAATGGTTACGTATCGGCGGTGAATGTGACTGTTTTTCTAGTGCTGCAATAAACGGCTTTTATCCTGCAATGTGCGATTTCCGAGCCTCTCTCCCCCGCGAAGTAACGCAGAATATGCGCCTTGATACAGACTGTGACGGGAAAATCGGAGGAAGCGCCTCACAAAGACAAACAAGCATAAACAAAGTATTGGAGCACAGAGACGGTCCCTTAGTCCCGTCCCCTAGTAGTTGGATGCCAAAAGCAAAGATTTTTTCCCCCATTTTAAATCTCAGGGGAGGATCAGTGCCGGAACGCAGCGGAACGCAGTCCCGGAACTCCTGTATTTTCGTCTTTCGGGTTCCGCCACTTTACTTACTGAAACCGATCCGATCTGTCGGAAAATTAGACTTCCTGCACTTTTTTTTCCCCCACTTCAAGCACCGGGGAGGATGATTGATTCTGGTTCGTTTCCGCCCATTGGGTTATTATATCCACGACTTCCTGCACGTCTCTGCATTTGCATATCGACGCATTACGGATACAGTGTAACTATGCTTCGGGAAGAAGGAGATCCTGCAGTTTCCTCTTAGGGATCCCGACAAATAAAGCGAAGCAGGCCGGGTGCGGACCCGGATCGGATCCTGCGCTTCTCTATCCGGACAGCATGGAGGAGACCAGAGCACAGGCGGAATTAGGAGACGGGTCGGACTACGCGGACTGGATGTCCCAGCTCCCCGAGAAGCTCTGGGACGTCCCTCTGACCAGCCTTGCCATCCCAGGTCAGTACAGGCACATTGTCACATATCTGTGCTGTTGGCAATAAGGGTTAAAAAGGACAAGGTGGTTTTTGCGCAGGGAGCCACGACAGTATGACGTACTGCTTGGACCGCAGCTCTGCCCTGGTGTCGGAGCCGGCGATCCTGAGCCTGCTGGACCTCGTCGCGCCCTGCATAACCCGCCCGTGTCTCTATAAGTGGGGGACCACACAGGTACTGCGCCGCCCTCAGGCTTGGCAGGTGAGAGACGCGACCCCACGACCCCCCCCGTCTAACCGGAGATGGTCCCGGCAGGAGCAGGCGGCCGCGGCGCAGCTCAGCGCTGGGATTCGGTACCTGGACCTCAGGGTCGCACGCAAGAGCCGCGACTCCTCCGGCGCCCTTTACTTTGCCCATGGGATTTATACCCTTCTGACGGTGGAGGTGAGTAAATGACTGCTTTATATGCATATTCATAGTAAACCAAATAATTATCAGTTGTTTAAAACCCTTTTGC
>JAODKL010000079.1:2400667-2415101 GCA_026780765.1 Petrocephalus schoutedeni
TTGGTGTCCAGGAAGGAGCAGAGCTCTGGTTCATGGTACTGCAGTAGCAGCCTGTAGAGGTGGAAGGGCCTCCCCTTAGGCACGCAGTCCCTGGAACACGGCGACACACACAGTCACCGATACGCAGTGACATCACAGCTCCACATCTCTGCGGGCCGTCCTGGACCATTTTGATTTCCCGGGCCCAAAATCTGTTTGGTAGTTTGCATAGTGTTCAGTGTGGTGGGGGTGGCAGCTATGTGCCCCCACAGATTACCCTTCAATTTCAAACTCCTGTGCCAACCCCCACAGTCTTTGCCCACCAATAAGATGGGTAACCATGTTCCTCCGCCTCTTTGGGATGTCTTAAAATGCCACTTATAAAATGCCATGTTTGTGCATCTTAACATTTCTATGCTTCATATATCTGAGGCTGAGAACAAACGATTCTGAATTCTGATTGGATGAGTGATTCTGATGAGCCCCGCGACTGAGAACAAACGATTCTGAATTCTGATTGGATGAGTGATTCTGACGAGCCCCGCGACTGAGAACAAACGATTCTGAATTCTGATTGGATGAGTGATTCTGACGAGCCCCGCGACTGAGAACAAACGATTCTGAATTCTGATTGGATGAGCGATTCTGACGAGCCCCGCGACCCGCCTCCCTCACCTCGGGATGTACTTATTCATGATGGCATAGAAGCAGTTGTAGAGGTCGCCACGAGGCAAGCGCAGGGCCAGCAGAGGCTGCAGCAGGTCTGGCCAGCCGAGCTCCTCCCTGAACGTGATGCTCCGGGACTTGCAGTAGAACGTGATGACTGACTCCAGGTCAGCCAGCGTGGCGGCTCGCTCCCCCTCCGCCACCTCCAGCTGATCTGGTACCAGGAAACAAAACTGAAGCTGACCGTCCACAGCCATCACGTGGGGTGAACACACCTCCCCCACCGGCCAGGTCTTATTTCACACAATGACCTAGCCGACAGCGGCAGTGTCCCGCCCTTCCGTCCGCGAGCTGTGCCTCTCTGCGCGGACAGAGGAAACTGCCATTCCTGCATAGCTGTCAGTGCAGACAGCTCAAGATTATCCACAGCGCGCGCACACACACACACACACACACGCGCACACACGCGCACACGCGCGCGCACACACGCGCACACACACACGCGCACACACGCGCACACGCGCGCACACACACACACACACGCGCGCGCACACACACACAGTACATGACATCACACAAAAAGAGATTGTGAAGCAAGATGGGAACAGAAGCATGTTCATGACCCCGAGAAAAGAATGATAGGACCTCTAATCGGTTGATCACATTCTAGGGTTACACTGAGGCGGGATGACAATGCCACTGGACAGGTTCTGACTCGCGGAGAAGCCGCACGCTCTGCCCGCGCCTCCTTTTCTCTTCTCTAGCATCTGAGAGCCGATCCACATCCGGAGACAGACGGGAGAAGCGGCAGGACAAACCAGACACTAACCAATAAGCTGCAGGCATCTGTTGTGAATGAGCATCTGTTCAGGGAGGTCCAGAGAGCCGTCCCACGAGGACAGGCTGTCCCCCTTCCCTGCCACGTTCAGAGCGATCTGCCAACAGAGACGGGACTGTCAGACAGCAGCTCAGGTCAGAGGTGCGGGGGCCGCGGACACAGATTTCATTCACGAGTATCATACAGAATTACTCAGCCCATTTCAGGGTGCATATCCAGGACTTTATAAACATTGGCTGAACCTTTTTACCCAGAAAATAAATCATTTTTTTATACCAACAAACACGTTACTTTCCTGGAGCAATTTAGGTTAAGTACTTTTCCCAAGGGTATAGCAGAAAGTTCCCAGCTATTTACCAATTTTCTACCTGCTACCAAGCGATGTTTTGTCAAAACCAATTCTCCTGTACAGCCACTGGGTGCATTTGCGCACAGGAACGCAGACACACACCCCCACCACCCCAACTCTTATATGCGTGTTCTCGTCAGAAAACAGGAATGTAATTACAGGGTATGGCTGGACACCCACTGCTCTGAGCATGCTCAGTGTACGCCAGCCTCACAGCCCATCCGGATCCTCACCTTCCATATCTTGGCTCTGTGTTGAGCCGGAAGCTCACGGCCCTGGATGATGTTCCTCACCGTCTCCAGGTCACAGCCCCCAGAGTCAAGGGCGTCAGCAAGCTCCTGGTCCCTGGAGGGGACAGCCATGGGACAGGGGCTGGTTCAGTGGGAGAGGGCACAGTACTTCTCCATCCAGACTCTGGAGCTCACTCCAGAACCCAGAAGGAGTGCAAACAGGCATTAAAAAGGCACCACTGGCATTAGCCCCGATGTACCCGAAAATTCCAGACCTCCCTAGAGAGAAACGACGCAACGGGACACTTTCATCAGACGCCCAAAGCCAGAAAAACCTTCAAAGTGAAACCTGAGAGTCAGACTTCCACAAGCAGAGACAAAGGACGTGGCGTCAATGAACCTAATATGGCACGTAAAAGGGCAGAGCAGTCACAGACAGGGAACAGTGGGGGGGGGACTGCAAACAAAACATGCAGTAAGGAAGAGCACCGCGTCACCCACGAACATCACCGCCCGCCGGAGAAATCAGTGCCGAAACCCACCAAGTCACGGCTCTCTCATAACACTAATGTAACCATTAAGTGACAAAACCACTGTCAAATCAGACTAAGGGTGGGGAAAAAGTGCGCGCTCCACTGGCACCTGGTTTCCTCTTGGGCGACACGCAAAGGCAGCGCAGTGAAGCTGACGTGTTACATCTCTACAACGGGATCGGCCAAATGACGTGCATAGCAGGAGACACCCTTCTAGTGACCAGCAAGCAGCCTCGGCCAGCCACACCACACAGCTCCATCAAACCACCCCACTTCCAGCTTTGCTAGCGGTTTCGCTATGGAGGAGGCCAGCAGTGTGTTTGCACCGGGGCTGGAACAAAGGAACACACAGGCCGGCGGCGTGGATGATTTCAGGCCGCCGAGACTCGGCCGGGGCGACACCGAGCGGTTGGGGTTAGGGCCCATCAATCTGACCGACACAGACGCCTTTACTTCACAGAGGACCATGTCATTACACGAGAGACGAAGGGCTGCACTGGCGTCTCGGGCCCGAGCTTCACTCCGTGACAGACTGAGAGACTCCTCATTACGGCTCGGTACCACAAAAGCAGCCCAGCGCCGGACCGCCTCTCCAAACACTGTAACCTCAGCCGTATCTAATGTGCTTCTGTTAGGATTTACAATTGCAAATCCAACAATGGTTCTGAAAAACGGATGTACAGGATGCTTCTGCGCAGAAACACAAAGAACTTCCGGCATTAACCCCCATCCCGTGGTTGGGGTCAGTCTGACCCCAGGGCATCATTAACCCCCATCCCGTGGTTGGGGTCAGTCTGACCCCAGGGCATCATTAAACGGCAGGCAGATTTCACATGGGGGAATGACCACGGGAAAGGGGTTAAATCCCCCCCCAGCGGATCGGGTTTCTCTCCCCCCATCGCCAGCTGCCCCAGTATCTGCAGCCTGATAATAACGAAGGAAAGGAGCAGCCGCGCTGTATAATCTGCGCAATCTGAGGTTACACGGAAATCAGACACGAATCCAAGTCACCGATAAGTAAAAACACCCTTTACTGGCGAAAGTCTGATGCTGATTTTTATGGTCAGGCGCCGATAAGCTGCAGACCTCCGGGGCACCGACACGTCCGTCTGCACTTTGGCCACATAATCCGACATCAGCCTCTTTGCGCCGAGTAAATGTATGCGGAATGAGTAAAAAACAGTAACAATAACAATAACAATAACAATAGGCTGCGCGCCGATACCGCGATACATTTATATTCAGTTATTTATTCATCCCGACGCTGCCGGTTTATTGCGAGACAGGAGCCGGCGGGGCGGCGGCCGCAGCGGACCGGGCGGAAGCGGGAGGCTCGGCGGCGGTAATAACGGGCTCGGCGGCACCGGGTACCGGTCCGGTCCGGTCGGCGTCACCGAGCAGCCGGCCGATCGTCCGGGATTCTCGGCATCCGCGGAGCCCCATCGCGGCGGTGAGAGGCTCCCCCCGGGCTGACATCCGCGGCGCAGCCGGCCTCCGCCGCTCGGAACCCCGGTGCCGGGCTCCGCAGCACCGCACGCCGCCCGAACCCCCGCGTCTAAGGACGGCGCGTTTCGGAAGGCGATCGCCGAGCCGCCTTACCAGCCGCCCCGGACGCCTTCTCCTGTATCCGCCATTGCTATTGACGTCCACGTCACGGCTGCCGTAAGTCGCCGCGCGGCGTCGTAACGCTCGCCTGCGCTTGTTGCCGCGTGATTATTGGTCCTTTCATCAACCCGGTAAAAACCAATTAGCCTAAAATAAAAATATTGAAATATCTAAAATTAGATATTACTTTTATAAGTACTTATTTAAGTTGCATTGTTGCATTTACTTCAAAATGGTTCAGGCTTTTCCCATTGCCGTATTTATTGTTAGCGTAGTTAATCTATAATTTTATTTACGTTTTTTTTTTTTTGGAGAGCAAAAATAGTGTGAATATTTTACTGTGAAATAACTCCCAGTTGTTACTGTATTCCTGGATAATTTCATTGTAATTTTAAATTTTACGAATGCATAGAAACAACGCCCTGTAGCTTAGCCAGTTTATTTAGTGTCTGCAAACAAAAATTAGGAGTAGTTTAAAAACGATAGGCAGAACCTAATATATTATTAGGTTTTATATTTTATACTTAGGTTTTATACTCCATATATGAATATTTATTTGTGAATACATTAATCCAGATGTACATACTATACAAAGTGGAAAAATAAAAACTGTACAATTATCATTTTCAATTGGACGCTGGTAGTCTACGTGTGTAAGCAGTGCGTAACTAACAGCACAATGTCCAAAATAGCCCGTCATAAACAGGCTACACGTATCATTCCGCTTTTCCCATATCGATCAGTTTAGTTTGCATCCAGCGGGACGGAGACCGTGACCTTCGAGGCCAATAAATAACGCTGACTACGGCGGAACCTCGGAGACGTTTTCATTTTTAAGCTCGAACAGCGAGCAAAGACTCAGCCTCCAACAAATTGCCGCACTGGTTTTACTTCGGCGAGGGCATAACAGAACAGGCAGAGATGCAGAAAAGGCGCCGCACACCGACACGCTTCTCTCGGATCACTAGCTGCCATTAGGGTCAGTTATGCTGCTTCGAGTTTATTTCATTTAAATATAACTGAAATACCAGCATTATTTGAGTCAAATGAAGAACTTGGTAATTAACATAATTATAATTAAAGGCATATGTTTGTAAGGATCTTTCTAATATTTCTATAGCGGAACTAATTTTGCGTTTTGGGTTGGGGTCTGGGCAATTTTTTGGTAACATTTTGTTTTTGCTCAGTTATGCGGCTGAGAAAGTATTTTAAGTTATAGTGTCTATTAATGGAGATTCGGGTGATTGTGCCGTATAAGCTGCAATCATAAGTCCTCTTGCTTTAACCCCTCTTGAATAAACACGGCCAATGAGGTACCAGATTTATGTCCATTTGCAGTGTCAGGAAGGGAGCTGTATGTTTGCCAGGTTTCATGTGTCACTACGACATCTGGGTGTCACGCGCCTCCGCAGGGCGACACAATGCCGCGCGTGACGCCGTGACCCTGAACAGAACAATGGATGGATGGAGGTTCGAAAACAGCTAATATTATCTGATAATCTGTCATTTGTGGCTGTTTTGTATTAATCTACATGAGAAATCAATGCAGCCTGACGGGACAGCAACGACTCATGTCTCTATGCTCAATGGAGAGGAGAAGTGACAGAGATCAGGACTTAAAAATAAAGACAGAATCATTCGTTTGGGACTTTAAAAAATCTATTTCAGTACATAGCCTTTATCAATCCTGCGTGCATAGGCATATAATCACAGCTTTATTAGGATTTGATTCGAGATATTTGAATTGGTATTTCACCTAAGTGCAGTCAGTATTTTTTTAGAAAACACGCGACTTCAGGTCTCCGCATAGATGGGAAGCTTCGTATCACAACGTGCAACAGCTGGTATAGAAATGCGGCGCTTTGCGCTTCTCGTTTCCTGCAGCTTGGTGCCCATTTATGCAAAGCGGGAAACGTCCTCCCGACACACCCTTACCCACACAGGCTGCGAGAAGCAAATGATTTCCATAATGAAATTCAGCTTTACCCTAACAGAACTGCTTGATAGTACAATATCACAGAAGCAGTGTCACATTAACATTTATGAAGTCAAACTCCAGATATGCTATACAGAATTATATATAAAACAAACAAAACACTTAGGGTCCCGCCATGCCGGCACTTTCCCAAAACACAGGCTGCAATACAACACACTGACTTCATCTTACATACATCTTTTTATTTTCATATACGTCTGACGTAAAATCTCGTAACCTCCTTTGTTCACACTTACACAACCTGCAAATGCAAAAATATAAGAAACAATTATGATCATTTTAACAGTGATTGTGTCAGGGAACCAAAACCTCCTAGCCTCCTGCAGTGCCACGTCCCCGAGTTGGGGGTGGGCTTAGGGTGCGGTGTGTGAGCCTGACACTGGGCAGACTGCATTCACATTTCGGCAAATCTGCAAAGACCCAATCAGAAGCTGCCTTCTGTGCAGTTTTCTATTACACTAAATACTGAAAGGGCCAAATGACAGCATAATATACAGATTACATCAGATTTTTCACTTCCTTTAACAAAAAGGAACAGGAACACTTCTGAATTAGGAAAAGGTTCCCTTTTTTGTGCACTAAAATGTTTAGTGTTACAAATGAACACGTTTTCAATTTCTTATGCCCTCACCTCAGGCAAACTGCGGCGTCAAATACTGCGCTGTGTGAGTCCTCAGGACAGCGTCCAGTGTCCAGGCTAGTGGGTGTTTTGATCAACCCATCAACAAACAAGCCAGCTGACCAATCAGATTCAGTTTGAAACAGAGCCCTTTATGGAAAAAAAAAAAAATCCAGCCACAAGAATGCTACAGTTAGAAGACTGAAGAGGTTTGAGCCTAAATAGGAGACTGGAGAGGCAGTGTGTGTCTGTGGGAGCGTGGTCACGCCAAGGTGACTCAGAAGCACGCCACAGACAGCTGTCAGCACTGCACATTAGTGATGTGCATAGATGACGCTTTGAGCAAACCTCAGTCTCAAAACCAACAAACGTAAATTACACAATCACGGAGCTCGTCCTGTTTATTTAGTAATCGTTCACCATCTTTTACAAAATTAAAAAAACAAAACAAAAACAGTAGCAGTAATCAGAGGGGGCTGGCCCCAGCAGTGGAGCCTGGCCAATAAGGAGAGGAGGCCGTGTGGGGTGGGGCAGGGGGGCGGGGCGGCCGTTACAGTGTTGGAGGCTTCAGCCCGTACTTCTTGGCCACCTCGGTCTGGGCGTAGGCCGCGTCGCACAGCGAGTACAGGTGGGCCATCTCCATCTCGGACTTGGCCAGGTTGATGGCCTTGTTGAACATATCGATGGCCTTGTCCAAGTTTCCCCTGCGAGGACGAGAGTGAGGGGGAAGTCGGGCCGGGACGCCACGCGACGCTCACCCGGGAGGTGACAGGCGGGCGGACAGAAGGGCTCACCTCTGCACCTCGATGGTTCCCATGGTCTCATAGGCAAAGTCGCACTTATTGTCGATCTCGATGGCCTTGCCGATCAGCTCCAGACCCAGGTCCAGATCCTGCTTCCACTGAAGCTGAAGAAGCCTGCAGTGCACCACCCCAAGTGTCAGCACGGCCCCACACCTCCGCCCCCCCGCACCCGCGCCGGCCACAGCAAATCACCCTTTATGGACGTATGTGGTGGCATTATCCGGCTCCAGCTCGATACACTTGTCGTACATCTCGTCCGCCTTCCCGAACTGCTGCTGGTCTGTCAAGGCCTGCGGGACGAGGGAAAACGAATGGGTCAGAACCAAAAAGCCCACCGGTCCCAAGCCAACCCGAGCCTGGGTCCTGTGGACGGGTACCTGTGCATACAAGGCGTATCCTTCGGCGCACTTGGGAAACCTCCGGATAATGTCCTCGAAGCCCTCCATGGCCACCTGCACCTGGGAGGCGTTGTTGCCTGTGTACGCCTGCCTGTACTGGAGCGCCAAAAGCATGCAGCCGGCAGAAAGGTGCGGTTATTTCAAACACTACCGGCTGCCAACGTGACATGCGACCCGCAGCGGGCAGCACAGAGCCTCCGTGCCACAGAGCAGCCACGGGACAAACGGGCACAGCAGAGACGGACAGTTCCAGAGGTGCGTCTTACGGAGGAGGGGAGGAGCTCCACCCAGGCCAAAAACAGCAGTAAACAGCGGTTAAAAACACAGTTAAAATGTTGGGCTACCAATATGGACAAAATGAAGTATAACTCAATGTCCTCCATCACCAGTTCTTAGTGCGAATTGTAAAAATACTCATCACCCGCCAACAGAGGATGAGCTGGAGGAGGTTAAACTGAAAGCGAAAGCAAAATGGTCGTGTACAGCCGTGCTCGCTGGGCTGTGTGGGCGGCCGGCTCACCAGGGCGAAGCACTTCTGTGCCTGTGCCAGGGCAGAGTCAGGCCGCAGGTTGATGCACTTATCAAAGTCCGCTACGGCGTCCTCCACCTGGTCCAGCAGGATCTTCAGCTGCGGGGACACGTGTGATGTCAGGGTGCATGGATCATCTCGCTATTCCCCAACCTGGCCAGCAGGTGGCGCTACAATTAACAGGCCGGACCCGCGAGGCGGCCATCGAGCCATGAGTCTGCTATCGGAGTTACCCAAGTTAGACAAACTCCACTTCAGGTTACCCTAAATACAGCGAGTTTGTGTAACAGTTTGCATGTTATCCCTCACTGGGAATGAGCGTGTGGGGGCCGCGGAACGCTAGCCGTCTGACGCGGGAGGAGGCCGCACCTGTCCCCGGTGGTGGTAGACGTCGGCGTTCTGGGGGTCGATCTCGGCCGCCATGTTGAAGTCCTGCGTGGAGAGCTGGGGCTGCTGCTGCTGCATATACATGCTGCCCCGCTTGATCAGGGCGTTGGCGCGGAGCTGGGGGAGCAGAGCAGGGGAGCAGCCCCGGTTAGCCGGAGCGAGGAGCTTCTGCCGCGCGCCACCGGGCCCTAAGAGGGCGGACGCCCCCCCGCAGCCCGGCTGCCCACCTTGACGTTGGCAGACTCCATGTTGATGACTTGGTCCAGGTCCGGCTGGGCGCCCCCGGCGTTCCCGATCAGCAGGTAGAAGGTGGCGCGCAGCAGGAGCGCCTCGGCCGTGTGCCTCCCCCGCGAATCCACCTCCTTGGTGCACTCGCTGATGATCTTGTCATAGTTCTCCTCATCCATGAACTGCTTGGCCTTTAGGTAACCAGAGCTGGGGAAGAAGCGACAGAGCAGAGTATGGGGGCGGGGCTTTATGGGGGGCGGGGCTTTGTGGGGGGCAGGGTCACTGTCAGACTGGCCAGCTTTGTGAGGAAGATGTTACTGCATCCAGGTTCCTCTCTCCCAGCACCTGACGAGCGTCTATGAAGGGCACAGAGGGTCCCGGCTGCGCCCTCAGCGCCCCCTGCTGGGCGTCCTATGAAGGCGCAGAGGGTCCCGGCTGCGCCCTCAGCTCCCCCTGCTGGGCGTCCTATGAAGGCGCAGAGGGTCCCGGCTGCGCCCTCAGAGCGCCCCCTGCTAGTTTCTCACCTGGCCGTCACCTCGGCTGCCTCCCCCTCCTTGTCCTTGTCCTCGTCCTTCTTCTCGCCCTTCTGCAGGGGCTGTGAGATGATGTCCTCGGTGAAGGAGCTGAAGTAGGACTTGATGAACTGGGGGGAGGGCATCAGAGGCTCGCGGTTCTACGGGGGGGAGGGGAGGGGTCAGCATGTCGTCATGGGAAATGCAGCACAGCGACTTTCCGGGAATAACTGCAGTGGCGCCAGCGGGCCTGCGGGAGGCGCTGTACCTTGTACTTCTCCTTGGCTTTCTCCTTGCCCAGGAGCTTCAGCACCTTGTCGGCCAGCAGCATGCTCTGCTGGTTCTGGAAGGCCTCGAGGATGCACACAGCAGTCACATCTGTACAAGGAGGCGGAGGGACTGTGACTGTCTGCCCCGAGGCCTGGCGCACCTCCATGCCACCAGGAGCAGCGAGCCTTGCTGCCTGGGGTATCGTCCCGCCCCAAAACAGGCTCACCTTCCAGACACTCCTTCTTGTTGTCCAGCCTCTCCTGTGCTTTGGCCCGGCGGAACAGCGCCTTGATGTAGCGTGGGTTCAGCTCCACCGCCCGGGAGCAGTCCTGCACCACCTCTGCCCACTTCATCTGCGTTTACCAGGACAGCCTGTCAGCCCACCAGCCGGGATGCACCCAGCCAGGCGCCACACACACACACACACACGCACACACACAGCAGACACGCACACACAGCAGACACGCACACACAGCAGACACGCACACACAGCAGACATGCACACACAGCAGACATGCACACACACACACAGCAGACACGCAGCCCAATTCCTGCCCCCTGTCCATGTCGCGACACAAAGCACACACTGTCCAGGCATTAGGAAGCTTCCACTGCAGCGCACTCTTCCGGCTTTTAAAATCGTATAACGTTAATTGCTTTCGCATCAAAGCTCTTAAATCCCACCGCTTCAGCTCTATTCCTGTGCCTAGATGCTCTGCTAAGCGTTGGGGGGGCATTACTATTATTGCTAATGAAGCAAAATGAGCCTCTCACGGCCCACTCGGGTAGTGCTGGGAGAGAAGGGCCCACTGCGCTGCCTTCTCAGCACGACTGCTATTGGCAGACTTGCACGAGAACTCTGGGTTTTAGGGCCATAAATTGTCCAATGAGTGAGCTCCACAGCGGGTCAGCCAGTGGGCGTCTCACCTGCTGCTCGTAGGCGGCAGCTCTGTTCTGGTAGAAGGTGGACAGGTCGCTCTTCTGCTCTGTGGGGCACAGGCTGATGGCCTCCGTGTAGCACTGGATAGCCTGCTCGAACTTGCTGGCCTTAAAATACTTGTTGCCCCGGTTCTTGGCTGCTTGGGCCTGGTCAAGAGGACTCTGCAAGGGAGGAAAAGCTTGTGAGAGGAACCAGGAGAGCCAAAGTAGGCCCATTGACTTCAAGGTCCCCAAAATCCAAATGCTTCCCAACGAAGGATGCTTGATTCAAAATCAATAGCAATACTTCTACTACATTAGTTTAACAGTGGAGACAGATGGAGGTAACAGTGCAGGACCTCAGGACGGGAAATGAGGCTGGGATGAATTGACAGCTAACGGGGCATTTAACCAACCCGCTCTTCTGCAACGTCCTGAAAGGCCACCTCTAACCGGCTCAACTCAGCCTGACGAAAGTGAGCGTGACTCCATTCACATAACCCCCTTACAGTCACATCCAGACCACCAGAGCAAACTGCAGCACTGCCGGCCAAGCTGCAGGGTCACGGCATTGCTAAACAGAACCTATGAACACACCACCAGTGGCAGCTCCATCAAAACCACACCATCCAATCACCATGTCTGTGAGTCAACCAACTAGCACCAAGCATCAGCTTTACAGGGGGACAGCAGGGGTACAAGTCACACTTCTAGTACAATCTAGACACAATGGCAAGGACAATCTAAATCAGAACGCGCCATACGAGAGTCAGATAACATCACTCAGCACACTGCATTTCTGTAAATAACGATGTTTGTACATAGCGTTACCAGCATCGCTAATCAATTACTAGTTTGTATCGACACACCGATATGAACAGAAAACACAGACTGTGCACAAAAAGAATCATCCCTGTAGCATCTGCCAAAGAGAGTGTGCTGGGCGTGGCATTATAAGAGTGGGTGGCATGTGTGGGACATTTGCATTCATTTGTTAAGCAGTAGCCTTTGGCCACGAGAGCAGGGGCAGCCCGCCTGGAGCAGTTATGGCAAGGAGCCCTGCTCAAGAGCCCAGTAGTGACAGATTAACTCTGCCAGGCACAAGAGTGACAGCTTTCAAGGACGCGCCTTCAGCCAAAGGGGGGCTGCCCTGGGGCCAGATGGAGCTCGGCTCAGCACCGCCGGACTCCCCATCCTGCAGCCGGAGCGCTTTGGAGAAATCTGCTTTCCATCAGCAGGATTCGATCGCTCCTGACAAGCCGTTGGTGCCGCACCGACCAACCTCGAGAATACGCAAAGCCTGCCTCCAAATGCACAAACCACTGACACGCCAGACACTTTGGACCTCTGAAGAAGGCCCTGTTGTGGGTCACTAACCCCTGTCACGTGTCTGGGGTCAGTCTGACCCCAGAGCATCATTAACCCCTGTCACGTGTCTGGGGTCAGTCTGACCCCAGAGCATCATTAACCCCTGTCACGTGTCTGGGGTCAGCATCATTAACCGGTATGCAGATGTCACACGGGGGAATGACCACGGGAAAGGGGGTAACGCTGCACAGCACTGACCCGGTTCACACTGGCGCAGCCTAATCAGCGGTAACTGGACACCAGCTACTGGCTTTGGGTTAAGTTATATCCGCCATTACATCCCCGACACACAGGAATCGCTCTAAGCAGCCGACTAAGGCTGAGAATGGAGGCGCGTTTACAGCATTTGCGGGTTCATCCTAAAAACCGGGTCAATATGGCATCTGGCCCCAATGGCCGCGGCCCCCGCTGGGTGTGTGACGGGCTCCGGAAGTCTGCATTCGGGGTAAGATTCGGGCACGGAGCCGCTGCCGGCCTCACCATCCGCTTCTGCTCGCCGCCGTCCTGCGCCTGGCCGCGGACCGGACTGGCGCTGCCTTCGGGCGTCTTCCGCTCCCCGTCGCGCTTCGCCCCGCTCCGGCTGCGCTTCCACAGGTAGGCGGCGCCGACGCCCAGCGCGATGGGGGCGCCCACCAGCAGCGCCAGCTGCCACCGCGGGAGACCGCCGGCCGACGCCGGCTCGACAGGCTTCGAGGCCGCCATCGTTCACCAGCCAGCGAGCAGCGAGCGCACAAGCTGCGACGACCACAGACGGGAGAGGTCAAAGCGGGAAAGGGGCATTATGGGATAGTGGCGGGGACCCGGAAGTGGGGATCACAACCGGGTCACGCTTGACGCCATTTGTGAAAAGCCCAGGGAGTGTCTGAAAATGAATGTATTTCCAGTGGAAAATAATCCAATGGTTTTTATTCATTATCTTGATTATTTTAAAATTGCGTTCCTGTTTATGCATATGCATTGTAGATATACATTACGTATCACCCTGTGAAGTTTTATAGTTTAATCGTCTATAATATGCAAATTTAACGTAGCGAAAAGCGACAGTAAATAGAGTATATAGCGCCATCTAGTGGACATTTGATGTAACTAATACTTGTTTCTTGCTCATATTGAATACAATTTAAGCAGTACTGCAATAACTAGGGTTGCCACCCGTCCTTTAAAATACGGAATCGTCCCGTATTTGAGAATGAAATTGCGCGTCCCACCTGGCTCACCTGGCACATAGTGGTTCTGGCGTCCTTTATTTTTCTGCATGAAATGTGGCAACCCTAGCAATAACGCTGTATTCAAGAGGAAAATATTCCGACGAGTTGTTTGGTTTGCATGCACAACTACCAAGCCACTCATAGCAACACGTTTGTCGACCCACAGCTGGACATCTAATTAATGGTTTCTGTCTAGGTTACATGCATAGGAATGCCAGGACCCAAGGTTTTGCAGCAGATAATTGCCCAGAGCGTCACACTGCCCCCGCCAGTTTGCCTTCCCCTAGTGCCTTCTGGTGCCGTCTCTTTCCCAGGTAAATGCTGCACACACACCTGGCTGTCCATGTGATATGACAGAAGACATGACTCATCAGCCTAGGCCACCTTCCATCGCTCCTTGGTCCAGTTGCGATACTCACATGCCCATCATAGGCACTTCCAGCTATAGAGAGGGCTCAGCATAGGCACTCTGACTGGCCTGTCACTCTGCAGCAATCTGTGATGCGCTGCATGTTCTGACACCTTTCTATCACAGCCAGCATTAGCTCTCCTGTGGGATTGGACCAGACTGGCTAGCCTTCGCTCCCCATCAAATCAGTAAGCCGTGGGTGCCCATGACCTTGTCAGCGGTTGGCCCTCCTTGGGGCACATTTTGGTAGGCACTGCCCACTGTACAGCAGGAACAGAGATGCTCTGACCCCGTCATCTAGCCATCGCTATCTGGCCCTTGCTAAAGTTACTCAGATCCTTACATTTTCCCATTTTTCCAGCTTCCAACACATCAGCTACAAGAACTGACTGTTCGCTCGCTTAATATATAATGGCACACTTGCCATTGTAATGAGTTAATTACTCATTATTCACGTCACTTGTCAGAGGTTTTAATGTTATGGCTGTTTCGTGTTGGTCCATGATAACAAAAAATCTGCTTCACACCTGCCAGCACAGAGGCTCCTCCAAGGAACAGAAACAAGACCTCACCGCCAGAAAGGTGCATC
>JAODKL010000079.1:2418795-2434422 GCA_026780765.1 Petrocephalus schoutedeni
GTCCCACTCCAGCTGGCAACCCTGACTGATGATTATAATTCATTTTATTTATTTTATTAAAAACCAATAAAATGCTGGAAACTTGGCGTGATCTCGGCGACTCCGCGAGCTGGCGCTCCTGCTCCCCCTAGCGGCCGGACGCGCTCGGCGGCGGCGCTCCTGGGTATTGTAGTTTTCTCCTGGATGTTCTCGGGTGACGTCACGCCTCCGTAACACAGCGGCGGAAGCGAGCACATCCACCTGTTGCGGCTAGAATATCGGGAGGACGGGGGAAGTTATCCCAAAGTCGCTTATAAAAGTACCGCGCGTGTAGTGGCGGTTTCCTTTGCCCTACTTTCATGGACAAACTAAAGAAGGTCCTAAGTGGCGAAGACGACGACACCACTGTGCTGCAGGTATATTCCGCACTGAATCGATGCGTTCCTGTTGTCGTTGGACGTTTTCGCTAATACTGTGTTATGCAGTCAAAGGGGATGGACGCCAGCTCTATTATGTCGTTAGTAATGATGGCAGATTGCAGATTGGCAGATTGCAAAAAAAACGTGCAACATGACAACAGGGTTAGTGAAGAACGCAGGGAAAGCCAAGCGCGTGCGCGCATTCGGTAACCGCGCGCGGTATTTATCATTAAATCATTAAATCATTAAAAGTCGATGCACATCGTGACTGTCGCAGCCGCTTTTCCGTTCCTCTGTGTCGGTGCATTTGTACGCCTGCTTTCAGCCCGCTCTCCACATGCCCCGTCCAGGCGGTGAATGAAGCCTCCTCCCTGTCCTGGGGGACCCGGGTGAAGGGCTTCGTCGCCTGCTTCGTCCTCGGGGTCGTGTGCTCCGTGCTGGTGAGTCTGCCGTGACGTCACCGGACGTCAGAGGCGCGCGTCTGGCGGGACGGGTCCGTCCTGCTCCGGGAATGCGGCCGCAGCCTTGGGGCTGTTGGTTCGCGACTTGCGCAAATGCCTTTTGTCGCACGGACAATGCGCACGCAACTGTCCGCCTTCAAAACGGGAAAAACCACTAATGCGAAACTCCGTGATGCAGATTGGAATGGTGTCTTATCTGAAACGCAGGACAAACGATTACAAATTATGCGTGTTGAGTGGACACCCAAGTTAAAACATATAGGCCTATTTTAAGCCTGAATGGGGTCACGTGGAAATGCTGATTATTTGTTTGCTCCCTTTTATTAACCCCAGTTGTTCCTCATTTTGTCACTTCTTACTGCCAGGGAGTGTGTCTGCTTTGGCTCCCAAAAATTGGATTGACACTGTTCATCATTTTTTACACATTTGGCAACATTACCTCACTCTTAAGGTAGGTCCCACTTGCAGATACACAAACTGTTCTAAATACTGACTGTCCCTATCACACACACAAGTCTTCATATAGGAATGGTGGTTGTGGGCATGTTGAGTGTGAGAGGTACTGGACCACACCAGTGGCCTGAGGTTTTATAGCGTGGGGAGTCTAGGTGAGCTGGTAATGTGGCGGTCATTTTGTAGATCAGACCATCTGAGATTTCTGTGCCGTTATGAGGTCATTTGATCTCATACCTTAATTCATAACTGATCAGGGCCCCCAAAAAAGTGTCCGGTGGTCATCTGGCTCTGTGAGAGAGCAGCTTCTGGATGATGTAACATTCTCTGCCCCCCCCCCCACCCCCACAGCACCATGTTCTTGATGGGGCCCCTAAAGCAGCTGAAGCGGATGTGTGAAAAGACCCGCGTGCTGGCCACCATCTTGCTGCTGGTGAGAGCCCGGCCATGTGGGAATGATGCCCCCTTGTGGCACCACCCTGACGGTGCATAGCGTGGATGGTGCTTTAGCTGTAAGACACTTATAAAGATGAATGGTTTGGCTTTAGGAGAGGGTGTAAAGTACATGCACTATCTGTCATGTATTTGACAAGTGTCCCCCTTCATATGGTGAAATTATATTTTATAAGATGGGATATTTCAACAGGAAACGCCACTACAATCACTGGCATTCATGTTGTTTCCATAGACAGTACTCAGGACGTTCTGCCTTCTCGAGTGAAGAGGCTGATAGATTGTTTTTGTTTTTGCTTTGTTTTTTTTGAGACCTTAACCCTCATCCGATTGGCTGTTGTGGTGAGAGGTCAGAGATCCCGTTTTTTCACTGGCTCTGGACCTGGCTGGGCTGAGAGCCACTGCCTGAGCCAGTGGGGAAAATCAGGTTTATCGGGTCTGGCAAACCAAAGGAGGTTCTGATCAGCCAATTCACTCAGTAGGGCAGGGGGTCAACTACATCTCCAGCAGGGTGTAAACAAATAACCTCCTGAACCAAGAAAGACCGATGAGAAAATTCTTCACTGTAATAGTGTTGTTGTGCAGTTACAAGCAGTTAGAAATATACTTCATTTTACTTTGCTTCCAATGAGCTATGTCTAGTGTTATTTCATCAAGGCCGTTGGAGCCTACAGAGCAACAACAGTCTTTGCAACTCTGGGTTATTTACTTTTGGCCAACAGGAAAAGGAGATGTGCATGCAAGCTTTGAACTACTGAGTGAAATAGTAAGGGTTGGGGTTAACCCAGAATGCCCACTCCATACTCTCGCTGCTGAATTTTTTTGTATGCTGTTTGATTTTAATGTGATTCTTTTTTAATAGACGTTTCTTGGATTGACACTCTGCTCTGCTTTTTGGGTGAGTGGATTTCTATTACCAGAGCTGTTTGATTGATCAGAATCAGAAACGTCTCATCCTGGAGAAAAATAGTTTTGATTAGATTGCTGTTTGATTGTTCATGTCTGTTTTGATTCTTTCAGTGGAAGAACAATGGCCTGGCTTTGCTGTTTTGTATTTTGCAGTTCTTAGCCTTTGCGTGGTAAGTGAAGTCTTACAAGGGCTGCGTCAATAACATTTTGAGATTGACGATGCGGCTGATCGATGCTTGAATGCTTTAGCGTTAAATCACAGTAGAATAATCTAGAATAAAAAACTGGCAGGAGAGAGATGGTTGTTAGAATGGACGTTTGTCTGCAGTGTGTCCCCAAGGCTTTCGGTCGCCTCTTAAGGGGACTGTTACCTGGAACCGGTATCCCCAGAGAGACAAGAGTCATAATAACACTTGGTGACACCAGCGAGGATACAGCCTGGCTGGATTTCGCCCGGTGGCATTCTGCTTCACAACATAATTAATGTTTTTTTTTTTAATAAAAAAACAACCAATTATTTCTCCGGCTTTCTGCTCAGGCAATTTGTATAAGGGCAAAATGGCTCACGCCAAGCCCTGATAAAAGCAGCAGTCTTTGTTCTATTAAAATCGTCCTTGTCACATTGGTACCTGATATCAACAAAAACCAGTGTTTAAAGAATCCTATAAACCTCTGGATTCTAGAGTTTTCTCTTTTGGGGTGTTGGGGGTCGGGGGGGTGGTTACGAAGTGCTGATTAGGAGGGACATGGCTACCTGTGCAACTGCTGTGCGTTTGATGTACTGAGGTCACGTCCCACTGGTGGGGAATCTGCTTGATCCCTAAGTTGCTGCTGTAATATTAATATAAATTCTCTGTTTGTAGGTACAGCCTGTCATACATTCCATTTGCAAGGTTAGTATTTTTTGTTTGTCTGGCATTCTGTGTTTTTATGAATTCACTTAAATGGTGGCTGCAGCCCGTCATTATGTTCCATAAAGTACATGTGACATGTTTTTGAGTACAGCATTAGCGTTGGTGGAAGCGTAGCAGGACTTGCTGGCTGCCTGCCTCCGCGGCCCCTCCTACCGGGGCTCTGGTCCAGGAGAAGCTCCGTCTAGGCGTCTGTGCAGAAACAGCGGAGCATAGCCTTCAGTTAAACCTCCACGATGGGTAGAACGCGGGCAGATCCAAATAGTCCCCTTCCAGCACAGTTTGTCCAGAACTAAAAAGGCAGTAGAAAAGCCAGGAAGGTCGTACGAGTCATTTGGTGGGAGTGGTAACAACAGGAAAGGTGAACTGCACCATGGGTCTTACTATTCAGGCCTGGCAAATGCCGTGAGTGAACAGGCATTTTTGCAGGATAATTGTCTGTCGCTGCCAGACTTTTGTGTTCAGGTTTACATGTGCCGTGTGTGTGTGTTCTTTCTTCCAGAGATGCGATGATCAAACTCTTCTCCCTGTGCGTGAAGTAAAGAGCCGCTGTGTGCCCCCCCTCCCCCGGTGACCCTGGGCCCCGCACACAGCCCCCCCTCCGGGCCCCGACCCCTCTCGGCCCCACACGCTGCCCCCCTCCCGCTTGCTGGCAGTGGAAGCCCAGCAGGTGCCCACTCCACCCCGGTTGACCCCCGCCGTCCGGGCAGCCTGTGCTGGAGTGTCCCAGCACCATTTAGAGACTTGAATGCCTTCCAAAACACAAATGCCTGGACCATTTAAAAGAGTGGTTATTTTTACAAAAGCCTTTTATTGTTAAACGCCGTTTTTAGTGCGACACACGTGGTTTTTGTAAAGCTGGAAGTTGCAGTTCTCTGTTGAATAACTTTTCTTAAAACCTTTTTTGCATGTTGACAGATTAGTTTATACAAATCAGCCCTCTGTGCCTCTCTGGTTCAGTGACACGTTCATGTGGACAGGTAACTTATGTGGTGTTATATGGTTGCGTAGAGTGCAGTGTGTTGCATCAATAAGTGTGTTCACTTTTTTTTTATATATATAAATTTTACAATATGCATAAGTAATGTACCCTGTCTTTTGGCATGTTAATATATATTCCTAATGTGTATTATTTCTGAGAACAAGGTTAACCGAATTGTATTTTTCTTGCTTTTTTGTGAATGGTGTTTTCAAAGTTTTTTAAGTTTTCCCGGCGTTTAACCTCGTTCTTTTTTTTTGCACAGTCCCGTATGTCTCCTAATAATTTATCGAACATGCCTTAACATTCCTTCACTACAGTTTTCCAGCCTTAACACCATGTTTAACTGTGCGCGTTGATTGTGAATTGTGCATTATTTACGGATAATGGCGGATTTTAGCGTCACTGATGACTTAATACCTAGGCGGTGACGTCACCCTTTGGCCGCGGTTGCCGTGGCCGTCGTGTCACGTGACGCCTGCCCGGTCCCTGCACGGTGCCTCTCCGCTCCAGCCGCCGGGCCCCACGGACGGATCCCGCATTAATCCTGTCGTTATTGGGACACCTGTGCGCACAGAGCGAGCGCGGAGCACCTGCTACTGATTATAGCGACAATTACCAGTAGAAACACTTTTGTGTTCATTATCGTAAATATTTTATTTAATAGAAATCGTTTAAGTAGAGCACGGCTTCATCCGCCGTTCTTAATTTTGTGGGTTTCAGACAATTATTCACTGTCTATTTCTAACTTTTAGCAAGTATTTAACTGTTCTGTTTTGTCTTAGTGATGGTAAAGATCAACTTTGTTGCTTGTCTCATTGTAATTATGCTGTTTATAAATGATTAAACTCTTCGTGAAACATCTCGCTGTGCCCGTCGCTCGCGAACGGCCAGTTAGACTAGGAATGCACTGCTTGGCTAAGAAAAGCCATCGGATCTCAGCGGGTCACGTCGGAACCGGTGACCCGTACCAATGGCCCGACATGTCCTGCGAATGGCCGTAGTCCTTTGTGTGTGGCAAACATTCGCAACTTCATGCAAGTGGACAAAAATTGCAAAGGTCATTTTAACGGGGCGCGATGAAAGCGCCGATTTAAATCCCCCCCCTGGTACATAATATGAATATTGTGGTCTGGTCCTGTGCTGCTGTGTGTGTACAGTACATGGCAGGCTTACCCCAAGTTACGCCTTTGCCTAAGTCTGCCTGGATATCTGTTTTTACGCATCATTTAAATGCATTTTCTTTTTCTAATATGCTCAATATTTTTTATTGTTTAGCTGCCCTTGTGCAAGATTCGATTAGAGCTACCAAATAAACCTGTCTGCGTAATCAGAATATGAACAATATATATATTAATATATATTCAGTGTGACAATATTTAACAAGCTGAATAGCCTAGTAACGCTTCCTAGTACAGAATACGTCTCCCTATAAGACACGGTTTAAACCCAGAAAATATTAAACATTTTATTATTATGTCGCGACATCTAATCGTACATGCACGGCATTATATAAAATGCCATGCGGCCGCACTGCCTTTTAGAGTAAAGCGACTCGCCAATGTGCCTTTATTCGTGCATGTTGTCGCGATTTACCGGAGACTAACCGGAGGACAGTAGCCCGGTATTTAATGCGCTCATTTTCTGCATTTATTGAGCAGATCGTAACAGTGTGTGCGGCCTGCTTAGCCTATTCAGCTCCGACTGCGGCACGCAGCTTATTTATGTAGCGGGCTATTAGGAAAACGGGTCTGTTTTGTGCGCCATATATGTGTCCTTGCAGGTAATTAACACATTTCGAAGCCTTATGGGCATTGTATTAATGTAGATTTCGAAACGAATTAACGGCATCTGTGAATGTGGTAGGTCTATCTGTTTGTGCTTTTTAAACTTTGGTAGTAATGGCTGATAGTTTCATTTAGAGGAATAAAGCTTGGGCAATATGTGAACTACATATTTTATCGGTGACCTTTTAGGCATCAGACAGTAAGAAAGTCATGTTGCGGAATCAGGCCAATTTCCCATTTATCTGTTTCGCGGCAGTAAGGATTTTATTACCTAAATATGTGTTTCCTGGGCCTACCTGTATAGAGGTTATATAAAATTCTATCATGGAGCATTTGAGTTTTTTTTTTTTTTACTTTAATGGTCGTGCTTTAAAATGTGTTAATTACTTATAATTTTATTTATAATTCGTATATGATCTTTTAATGTTTTTTTGACCTTGGTTAAAATTCGGAACCCTCTTCTTCCAACGCTTTTGGGGCCCCGCGAACCCCAGTCCTGGCATAAGGGCTCGGAAATCAGTCCCCGCAAAAGGTCAGCGCTCCTGGTGACGTTGGGGGGAAGAAACAGCCCCCGCTTCTAATTGCTAACTTTCGATACGCGAACACGCCCATCGCTAATGGAACCTTTATGTGTTTTAAGGCAGTTAATCCTCTCATCTCTTCGCCCGGGCTGCTGCTGATTAAAAGGCCGGGGCTGTGGATGGCGCGTCCGCAGATCGGGTTTCCGGCCGGGACACCGAGTGCGCACTTCTGCCTCGGGCGAGTCGGCGGCTCCGATCGTCCTGATTTAATGCGTCCCGCTGCACTGATCGCCGAATAAGCAGCTTTAGGCTATTTGGCGTCCGCTTGTTCCATGGGATCGAGCTCCGGCGACAGGAGACGCGTCCCGGCAGCGTTTCGATTGTCCCGGTGGCTCGACTTGTTAAACTTTCGTTAAAACGTTTCATAAGAAAATTGCTTAAATTTGACCAAACATTTAAAGTGATCGTATTTAGTTACTCGTTTCTGTTAATGAATTGGATTTAATGCGCACTTATTACGCAGCTATACGAGACTTACCACGAGTTGCACTTCGCGCCCGTCTCACAAGCCGCAGTTGGCGGAAACACTTACCGAAACGCACACGTTTTATGTTCGACAGAGTTTATTAATCATTACTCTTATTTGTTTTTATTAGCGTAATTACAGCTCAATTAAGCAGTCTCAAAGTCTTACGCAAATGTTACTGTCTAGACATAATTGAAAGAAGGGATTCCTTACAAAACAGTGCGACGGGGTAAGAAAAATAACCTCTTATAGGCGAAGAATAATTTATCTTTCTGGTATTTTAGGCTCTTGAATGGGCAGCGTCATTATAAAAATGTATATCTTTTTTATGAGGAAGCCACGGGGTTGGCTAGTGCGCCGGGTCCCCTGTCCAGCGTGCTGAAACTTCGCTCGGATTTTGCTGCCTCAGAAATTAGAGTTTTAAAAGAAAAAAAAAGATTCTGATTCAAAATGATAAAATAGGCCAATGGACGGTTACAGTAGTTGGTTATTATTTATTGTAATATTAAATCAGCTGATCAGACCGTTAGTTATTAGGAAAAGAGCACTCGGAGTTTAAAAAGTGGGAAATTGGCGTTCTGCCGTTTAAGATAAATGCCCCCCGGAATGAAAACACTAATATATATATATATAATGGTTATTCCCGGCTTGGTACGCATCGAGGTATTATTTTGAAATAAAAAACTGTAGCGCTGTAGTGCGTGCTTTTACAAACTGAGTAGGAGAGACTGATATAAAACTGTCTTTACGGTGGCTGTAAGGAACAGCGACGAGAGGAAAGCAAGACGCGCAAATTGTTCAGTGGGAAGTTTTATGGGAAAAACTGCCGTCAATCAGCCGTCGATCATGTGACTGATCCCGCTAGAGGTGGATGGTATTATCCTAAAGTGCCTTTTGCTTTTCATTGCACCAAGACATTGACTGGGAAATATTCGGGGAGCGCTTACACCATCCCAGCATGCAGTGACACGCCAAACCCTGGTGGGCAGTTAGTCGGCAAACGCGGACACTGAGAGTTTGTTTCTCGGCGCTGTGTAGTTTTATTGTTTTTTGCGAAAGCGCGCACTTCGTTCCTTGGCGAGTCCAATAACCCAATGAAGGTGGAGAGTAACATGGGCGAAGCGGGCGGCGGCGGCGCGGCCCCTGGCGGCGGCGGAGGGGCGGCCACCGGCGGGGCGGACCAGTGCTGCATCAGCCGGCTGCTCAGCGTGGTGGAGAGCGAGCTGCAGGCCGGCCGGGAGAAGGGGGACCCCACGGAGAAGCAGCTCAAGGTCAGCCTGGAGGAGGCCGAGCTCTGGAAGAAATTCATGGAGGTGACTAATGAGATGATTGTCACTAAGAACGGCAGGTGGGTCCGCACACACTGTCACTGCTCTTTGCTGTTGGAAACACTATTGTTGTATATGCGTTTTATTTCTTTCTATCAAACTTTACCTGCATTAATACATATATTAACTACATTATACAGTAAAATGAACGAGCCGCCCCAGTTTCAGTATTTAAGGGTATAGACTACTGTACTCTTCCGAAACTTATAGCTAAAGCCAATGGTGGATAACGCTTGGGTCGTGAATTATTTTTGATGTGTGTTTATGGGTAAAAGTCATTCCGCGTTAACTTTTGATACCATATAATGGATAAGGCCGGTTAGCGAAAGCATTGGTCTTTTAGGTTAAGGACGCGCCTTCCTTCACATAATGATTGTGTGTAATTTAATATGCTTCCTATTACGTCTGCACATTTCTATAAGTATATAATGAACACGATTTATACAAAGCGTGAGTGTGGTATTTTCCGTTTTAAATGTAGTGAATGGTGTATTTTGGCAGATTTTTACATTGCCACTCTTTACCTGCAACAAAGCGTCTAGGCAGATTCTGAGAGCTTATTATAGCCATAGCTGGAATAGACATTCATCTTTGTTTTAAATACATAAAATGACATAAAGTAGTTTGCGCGAAACTCAGTGTGCAGCGTCAAACGTTTCTGTATTTACGGCCTCATGCGAACATGTTTTGCGATAAATTTTTATGCAGGACAGATTTTTCAATGACAACCAGATGTAAAAATAATGCTGTTCAAAATGACTACGGCCATTTAAAAATTTAAATCACTTTTAAAAAGTTTCTGCGATAGACGACAACATTTAATAATGTTAAATACTTTTTAAATGTGCAAATGACCATAGACATGACGTTTATTGACTAGAGCAGGCTTGTTTGATGTGATCTGTGTCTAATGAATTAGATTTTAGTGATTACTTGGCAGGGCTTGACCCTCACCCATCCCCCGGCCACTGCATACTGTGGGTGGGAAGGTGTCCATCTGTTTAAACAGATCCACTTCAAACTTGCTCTGTATTTTTTCCTCTGTCCTGTGAAAGCACAGAGGTGTCCAAACACTGTCCAAAGCTGGAAGTGTTTCATTTTGGGGGTGTGTTTGTGATGCCAGCTAGTGCCATGTCCTAACGCCTGATGGGCTCTGCGCTGTACACAGGAGAATGTTCCCAGTGCTGAAGGTCAGCGTGTCCGGCCTGGACCCCAATGCCATGTACTCCTTCCTGCTTGACTTTGCCCCCGCCGACACCCACCGCTGGAAGTACGTGAACGGCGAGTGGGTTCCCGCGGGCAAGCCGGAACCGCACAGTCACAGCTGTGTTTACATCCACCCCGACTCGCCCAACTTCGGGGCTCACTGGATGAAGGCCCCCGTCTCCTTTAGCAAGGTCAAGCTCACCAACAAGCTGAATGGAGGAGGACAGGTGATACGCACCAGCTATTTATCACACACATGCACGATGCACACAGGTGCATTGTGGGCCGCCCTTTGATTCCCGAAAAACTGATAAAAAAAAGACTGTTCTTCCTCTGATACCTGTGTAAAAAATCCTCACAAACAGGGAACCAAAACTATAGACATAGAAAAACAAACCCAGCCTTTCGCAGGTACGGTACACCCCAAGCATGGCACCTGCATTTTCATGTCATAAACAAACTCGTCTATTAATAAATGAATCAGATTCCATAATGTCTGGAGAAGCTCTTAAGCCCCCGGGCTGCTGCCCAGGCCGGCTAAGCGATGCCTGATGCATCCTTCCTTCCAGGAGCAGGCAGATTTATCTTCCGGTCTTCAGGAAAATTCACATCCAGACACGTACGAAAGGGGGGGGGGGGCCACATGCTCATGGGATGTTGGGCCCCGAGCGAGTAGGATGTGACTTCTGCCTATAACTTTACATTCCTTATGTTGTTTTTTTCTTTTCCTTTTTTGGCCAGATTGTTCAGCAGGGACATTAACATATGAAAACTACTTTGAAGTGTGTTTGGCCCACCTTTGATACTCCTCCAGAGATCGCTGCTCTTAGGGAGCCCGAGCAGCGTGGCTTTTAGGGAACTCTGCCTGCCTCTAATCGCAGGCTTCGCCCTGTGGAAATATCAAGTGTGCATTTATACAATTAGTGGCATCCTCTCAGGCCACTTCACCTATAGAGACCCTTTGTTCCCCAGGGCCCGCATGTAAACAGGAATAAACAGCTCTTAATTACCACTTTTGGGATTTAATGGACTTCCTGCTGTTAAAAAAGAGAGAGCTGTACTTCATATAGTCATACTGGCTTTCAGAGGGCACATTACAGGGGTCTGTATGCTCTATTCAAGTATGACTTCAGAGCAAAATTATTGTTGGTATTTACATGTACCACAGTGCCCCCCCCACCCCCACCCCCACTGTGCGCCCACTGCTTTTCTTTGACATTAAATGCAGTGTTGGCAACACACAGGACTTTGAGTGAGAACCAGCCCTAAATGAAATAATTGCAGTGGTTAGTAGTACATTATGGTAATTACTTGTTTTATTTTCAGTGTGGAGTCAATTTAGCCCCGGTCCTTAGATGTTCAGGGGAAAACAGCAGAACACACACACATAAACAAAGACCACGAAATCTAATAAACATCCACCCTGATGGGTATCTGGTTCTTTTTAGTCATTTGTATGTGAAAGGTGAAGTAAAGGCCTCAATCACAATGAAAAACTGTTTGTTTTTTTCAGGGGTCTGATAATTGTTAAATTGGGGGATTGTATTCCCTGTCTCGCTGGCTCCCCCGCTGGCGAGAGTGAGCACTGCCGGAGGCCGCTTGGCGTCACACCTGGGGCAGACGTGGATTTCATGAGAACCTGAGCCGCATGACCAGCATGCATCAGACTTGTTTGTTAGATTTACCAGAACTTCTGCTTGTACTGCGTTACTCAGCATCAGAAGAAGGTGGCCTACAGCTCTCCAAAACCACAGCGAAGGAACAGCACCTGACTTGAGAGGAGCACTCAGAATACAGACTAACTGATGCTCCCCAAACCCATCCCCACAGATCATGCTGAACTCCTTACACAAGTACGAGCCCCAGATCCACATCGTCCGAGTCGGGGGCAGCCATCGAATGGTCACCAACATCTCCTTCGCTGACACACAGTTCATCGCTGTCACCGCCTACCAGAACGAGGAGGTCAGTGTGGCTACTGTCTGTGTGACCCCCCCCCCCACACTGCATTGTGCCCAGGTGTCAAAGCTTAACATTTTCTTTTATGCATCTTTAAAGATCACTGCCTTGAAGATAAAGTACAACCCGTTCGCCAAAGCGTTCTTGGATGCCAAGGAGCGGTGAGTCGGCTGTCGGTCGGCCCTGGGAGCGGAACGCCGTGGAAGACCCGCCGGGATTGGCTTCTCATAGCGACCAAATTAGACAATTTCAAGAATGAGTTAACCGGACTTTTTAACCGGACTGACAATTTTTTTTAATCACTCCATATCACATTACCGTTCCAAGTCCTGTGGCAGCCTGAGTGGCGTGCAGCTCTCGAGGCCTCGCTGCGTGGCTCGGTGAGCTCCGTGTGGGCAGGCGGCAGGAGAAGTGGCTGGCCGGGCGGTGGCGGCCTGATGGGCGTGAGTGCGTGTCGAGTGCGGAGCTGTTAGGCGGCTTGTTGGAACGGCGGTGTGAAGTGTGGCTGCCACGGCGATGGGCCGCCAGCCGCGCGCTGGACCGGCCACTGGGGGCCCCTCCCTCTCCAGTGCCGGCCCACAGTGATATCATTACCAGGTGGGGGGTGCAGGTGGGTTCTTAGTTCAAGTCCCACCCGGGGGGTTGCAACAGGGTGAGCCACTCCAGTACAAACGCCCCCCCCCCCCGGCTGTGTGGGGGCGCAGCACAGACACACGCTGGGCACTGCGAGCTTTCAGCGCCGCACCTTCCCAGCCAGAGCATCGTGCCTGAATATTCAACGGCTGATTTAGTGTTTTATGTTTGATCAGAATCTGTTCATAAATAGAGCGTTTGGTGGTTCGTGGTGACAGCCGGTATGTTTGTTTGCCGTGGTGCCTCTGTAGCTTGAGGGAAAACATGAGTCTCTACATCTCCTCCACAGGAACCACCCCAAAAACCTGCTAGAGGCTCCAGTGGAGAGCCAGCATGTAGGACTGCCTCACCGTGAGTCCCCGCTCTGTGCGTGCGCGTGTGTGCCTGCGCTTGTGTGCGTGCGCGTGTGTGTGATGGTTAGTGCTACCGGTTAGTAGGTGCTCCGGAAAAATAGTGCTAAATAGTAAATAAACAATTTCTTTTAGGTATTGCTATTGAAGGAACTGGATTTCTGCAAGAAATGCAACTATGGATGGAATAATGGAGTCATGTGATATAAGAGATTTGAAATGGATTTTGGATCGTCTGTTTTTTTTTATTATATATCAGATATATACAAGGTATAAGTAATTATATACCGATTGGGCGCATCAGTGAGCATGCCAGTTAAGTATCTGGTTAATAAGTAAAGGGTTATCAGAGCGTGAATGAATGAATGAGTTAATTGTCATTAATTAGCCAGTGCCTTTCTGAAGCTTTGGCCCTGTCTCCAGTTGGTGGCTGGCTGATTTCCAACGCAGACGCCCTGTGCTCCCCCAGCGGTGGTAACTACCCCTACAGCGGAGCTCTGCCACTCACCGCACCCCACGGCTATGAGCGCTATCTCCCCCAGAGGGGGCACCGCCCCTCCCCCTACCCGTCCTCCTACATCCACCATCGAAACCACAGCTCAGGTGGGCAGACAGGCGGGAGCCCGCCGGGGAGTCACAGGCAGGTGTCCTGGGCTTAGCATGGCGCTCTGTCCTCCCCCTTCTGTCACTCAGTGTCCCTGTCCGAGGCCAGTCCCGGAGGCCTGCAGGTGTTTCCCGGACATGACAACTGGACCCCCCTGTCTCCTTCTGCCCACCATAGCATGCTGCCAGGATCTGCTACATCCTCCACGGCCGGGAATAACAGGTCAGTGGAGAGACTGTGGGGGGGGGGGGGGGGGGATCTGCCAGAGTTGTCATGGGATGCAAGACAAAGAACTTCCCCCTTTGAAAATATACCATCCCCCTCCATACACCACCCTGCCCTTTTGTGTGAGTGTCATTTATGTAAAGGTAGGTCTGATGGTTATATTAGGGAGGACTCCAGATCTGAATTTAATCTGGACCATGGACCCCCCCTCCCAGCACAAATGTTATCATAGGGTGCTCCCTGCACCCCTGCCATCCTCCTTTTGCAAACCTTGTTCAGATGCAAAGTACAGCTTATCACATGCTTTCTGCTCCATCACAGCCAGTATCCGTGCCTGTGGACAGTCAGCAGCTGCAATGTCAACCCCGGGCCAACAGGGGGCAGTATGAACTGCCCCCAAGCCCAGGCGCCGCACGCGGACCGGAGTCCCGCCTCCTCCTCACCCGGGTCTCTGCTGCAGGGTCACAGCCAAGCAGGTGCAGATACCGCAGTGGAGCAGCCCGGTCCCCTTAGGCTCGGTGGGGCTGGCTGGGCCGCCGTCACTGCGCATTCTTTTTGAAGGACATGAGTACGATTCTCAGGGGCTCAGACCCCCTCCCCCTAGTGGCTTGGCATAAATGGATGAGCGTGTTTTGATTTTTATGAGCATGTGTTATTCTGCCAAGCTGAGGATAAAATACTGGTCACCTTTCGCTGTTCATGCCGTCAGTGGCGAAGTGAGTTATAAATGTTGCTCTCTTGGTCTAAGTGTCTGTTTTGTTTTTTTTTCTGTTCACATCACTGTATCAAAGCTCTTTGCTGTGATTTTGGACAGTCAGATTGTCAGCTTGTAACCTTGTATGATGTGCCTTAGTATCGTGATTCTACGTCTGTGAAGCATCATACAAACACCGCGGAGGTATTTCAGCCGAAACCCGTCTCACGGTATCACTCGCCTTCGAAAAACAGGCTAATGTACATAGCTACTCGTGAAGGTCACGTGTAAATCTTAATGCGTTGATAATTGTAAAATTCCTCGTATAAGTTTCTTTCTTGAAGCTAAAATACTGGAAAATGGTTCATTTTCTGTGTAAATAATGTATTCGCTGTGGAATCCTGCATGAAATATTGTACTGTTTAATAAAAGAAACAGGTGTGCAATTAAACAACTTGTACTTGTTAATTGCTATGTGATATTTTAGGATTACCTTCTTCCCATTTGTAACCATGAGGTTACTGTCAGTCAATGTACATGAATTCATTCCACAGTGCATTTAAGATGCATTGAGAGAAATATTAATATTTCTGTCCCTTTTCGCATTTTGGGCTCAGTGAATGGATCCCGATCTGCTGGAATGATCATGCTAATTCAGAATTTACAGCTGGCCAGCAGAGCTCTATCAGTGGACAGAGAGGCTGAATTTGGAAGTAAGACAGAAGTTCCTCACATTGAAATCCACTCTCCTGGTTGCATTGAGAAGCTCTGCCTGGGGATAAAACCGCGTGCGCGGACCTGCCAAGCGTGCAGCTTCTCCTCTCTGCTTCACTTATCCAAATTGGCCCTTTTATTTTTGCCATCAAACAACGCATAAAGAGATAGCCAATTATAACTCCATAATATTTTTATCCCCTTGAAAATGTTATTTTAATCACGGGCACAAGAAGAGCCACTTCGACATTTTCACATGTGCATAATGAAATAATGACTCCCGGCGCGGTGGGTATAAAGTTGGCGGCTTTCTGCGGAGAAACGCGCGCGGCTTTGTGCCGCGGCCAGCGCTCTGAGCGCCACATTAATGCTCTGCATCCCTGCACCGTCCACTGGGACAGCTCCCCTCCGGGAGAGTCCAGCAGGAGCCCACTCCTCATCAGCTCCCTCCGGGAGAGTCCAGCAGGAGCCCACTCCTCATCAGCTCCCTCCGGGAGAGTCCAGCAGGAGCCCACT
>JAODKL010000079.1:2434522-2448941 GCA_026780765.1 Petrocephalus schoutedeni
TCTGATTAGCCTACACAGTTTAATCCGAGATTTTGTGGACAGACAATGAATATAAATAGTAACACAGAACATGAATGAATTAGCCTCAATGTCCATGCAAGTTCATGTTTGCAAGGAATTTGTCTTGGCATGGGGCTTGCATGGCATTTAACCAGACAGAGTAGAAGATAGTGAGACATGGAGGATCTCACAGAAAATGATGAATTTACATTACGATGAAACAGTAAGTAGGCCTAAGTCAGAAGTGGGTGTAGAAAATAAATGGGTGGATTGATAAATGTGCAGTGCTTGTTACACATTTAATTTATATCTGCATTCCTGTGGTGGCTGCTGACCATAATATTTAGTGAGGTAAACTCTAGACAGACATTACAATTGGTCTCCAATGTCCACGCTCACTGACTCAGACTTTGAGGTGCGTTCCCACCAAGTATTCAAGGTCTTAGGGCTTTCATGTTGTCAGATTGCTAAGTGCATGAGAGCTCTCTTGCAGACATTCTGAGCCCTTTACGCACATTTTCTGTAGGTCCGCATCTCTATAGACTTTGCCCGTGGAAAATTACCCACAATTCATAGTGTCGTGATGTGATACATGGTGTTGCCGGGGGAAGCCCAGAACTGTAAATGGTAAATAAACCATTTCATCTTAGTTATTGCTTAACCCTTTTCCCGTGATCATTTCCCCATGTGAAATTTCCCTACCGTTTAATGATGCTCTGGGGTCAGTAAGGAACATTTTAGTGTTGTCAAGGTAACGTTATATGTCACAACATGCTGTCCCATTCCTATTTATACAATGCTGAGCCTTTGCAGCCTCGGGCACTCACTCACCTACTAGGTGACGTCATTTAAGCCTGTGAGGGTTCAGGCCTCAGCGGGGGCATTGGGGTCGGGCGTAAGTGAAACATGCTTCAGTGGGTGGATTTAAAAATGCACTATATTCCATAACTATCCAGTCAACTAGGCCTGCTAAATAGAAGGTGATGAGAAATGCACTGGAGTCTAGGGGCCTAGTGATGCAGAAAACGTTTAGCCTCCATTTGTCAACCCAAAGATGGTGCTGTTTTACGCAACAGTATTTTTCGAATAGCCGAAATTCATTGTTATTGTTATTATTTGTTGGCATTAAACTCATATTTTATGTGATATAAATGTTACGTCCCCGCCTCGTGCCCGTAGCTTCTGGGATAGGCTCCGGACCCCCCGCGACCCTGAACAGGATAAGCAGGTTGGAAAATGGATGGATGGATAAATGTTACGTTATTTCTTTGCTTTAGGTGAACCCCTGGTGCTGTATTATCTTAAACCTACAGTAGTTGATTCCTAGTGGCAGGTGTTTATGAGGGCCAGTTCCTGGGGTAATAAGCTCTATATACACTCTTGTGAACATACGAATGAGGATGTGAATAAAAGCGTAACAGAGCCAAAGCTTTTCATACGTGTCACCAAAACAAAATACCTAAAGAAACCGCAACTAAAATAGGGCGCCCTAAGGCAATTCATCAGCTGGCCAGTATTGTAAACACACGCTACAGACTCAAGAAATAGTTGAAATATGGTTATTTATTTAAATAGAATAATTTATAATTTATTAATAAGTGAATTTTCGTATGCCAATCTGAAATCTTCTAAACGCAAAGATACAACATATGAAACATAATTTCCAAATCTCCTGCTCAGGGGGGCGTTTCCCAAAAGCTTCCATTAGTAACTTATAGAGTTGGGCCCATTCAGTTGCATGGCTCCAACAATATAAGTCAGCAGCTGTGCTTTTGGGAGATAAACGCCACCTCGACTCGGACTCGCGAAGGGAGCCGATTTCGCCCGATCCTCGCCGAGCGCCTCCGACCGGCGGTGGGCGGGACCTTCCGCGCGGAAGCAGCGCGCTCGCGATAGGATTGGCGCGCGCGCTACGCGGCTCCGAAGCGGCGGCGTAGAAAAAACATGCCGAATTTTCTGCGAGAGATCCAGAAGAAGTTACCTGAGAAAAAGCCCTCAGACCTGTCCGAGAACCGCCTGAGGAAATGGGGACTGACTGGTTCGTAGTTCGTAACAGAAAGCCGCCCATAACTCCCCGGCTAGCCGCGGGTTAATGGGTAAACCGCCACTAACTAAATTTGAATTTCCCCATGGGGATGAATAAAGTATCTAACTATCTAACTATCTATCTAACTAGCTGTGCGCTGCTTACACAGTAGGAGTTTAGCGTCTTAAAGTCAGTAAGACGCACGGCTACGTCACACACGTACGGTAACGACGCCGGCGACGCCAGCCCGCAGGGACCATGGCTACTGTGTGACTCTGCCCGCTTAGCCCGCCTCGGCCGTGCCGCCGCCGGCGCAGCGTGACGTCACAATGGCGAATCTGCGTTATATCCCGTCACGTATGTCCCGTAGGGGTCCGGCTGAGAGCCTACCAGCTGGACGGGGTTCGGTGGCTCACGCAGTGCCTAGAGAGCCAGGACGGCTGCATCCTCGGGGATGAGATGGGCCTGGGCAAGACCTGTCAGGTGTGCGGCGGCCCGGCCCGGCTCGGCTCGGATCGGCCCGGCTCGGCTCGGATCGGCTCGGCCCGGCCCGGCCCGGCCATCAGCCCCGCCTCGCTCCCGTCTCTCTGAGCAGGCGTCACATTGCACGACACGTTTCTGCCTTGCCGATCACGTCCAGTCACGGCGGTTCTGGTTGCAGTAAACATCATTTTGCCATTTCCCCAGGCTATTTCCCTGCTGCTGTACGTGAAAGGGAGCCAGGGGCACAAGGGACCCTTCCTTGTCCTGAGTCCCCTCACCGTCGTGGAGAACTGGAGGGCGGAGATGGAGCGGTGAGCGGCGCATGGTCCATCATCCTCTGCATGGGAGCTGTTTGTTGGACTGCATCTCACCGTCTGACCATTCGGTCTCATTGCAATTTCACTTTTGGGCCCCTGAGCAAGGCCCCTAAACCCCAGTTGGTCCAGGAACTGACTGAGGGCTGCTTTCTCAAAAAGTGTTTGCCTTTGGATAAAAGCACGTGCTTCTTACATATATTGTAAGCCCAGTTCATCCCACTAGGTGGCGAATGTGATACACCGCGAGAATCACAACCAGAAAAGTAACTGTGTACAAGATGCCTGGGTCTCTCAGCCGGAGTTAGGCCCCACTTTCAGCAGTGGATGGGGGACTACCTCTCTAGTCTAAGCCAGTCTGCCTAGACCATGCGTTAGGTCACCGTTTGAATAAAAAGTTTTAACTGCAGTGAAAAATGAGGCTAATTAAGCATTAAGAATCCTTAAGAATATGTCTTTATACTGGAAGGAGATAAGTTCTTATGTGTGTCTTTGCTCAGGTTTTCTCCCAATTTGTTGGTGATGTGCTACACTGGGGACAAGGAAGCCAGGGCAGGGCTGAGGATGGAGCTGGACCAAGGCAGAAGATTCCATGTGCTGCTCACCTCATATGAGGTCAGGGTGCTGGTCATGTCGACGCTGGACATGATCCTCTCTGAGATACACCTGGACACTTCCTGTATGGGGAAAATGTCTCTCTGACGGCCTTAAAGCTGTAGGCCACTGGTTTATTTTGAAGTTTTGTAGCATTTCCTGTTAATGGAATAAATATATTTTAGGTTGTTTTATAGTTTCATAGTCATAGTTTTTTCTATGTTTACAGCTGTGCTTAAAAGATTCATCCTTCTTGGAAAGGTAAGCCTGCCTGTACTCTTAGCCCCTGAAATGCAGTGAGGAGTTTCCCAGCAAACTCTGAAAGTTAGTGGGAGATGAGAAGGTATGTGGTGGCGAAGTCATGTGGCGTGTCCACGTGACATGGGAGTCTTCAGATTGCAAGGCGATGGGACCGTCTGGGAAGTATCTCGTGAACTTTGATTTAAGGCTGCCCTTGGCCTGGTAGGTGGCAATGGAAAGTCCTGGTGGTGGATGAAGCTCACAGGCTGAAGAACCAGAATTCCCTGCTTCACAGAACTCTGACAAAGGTGAGTGCCTGCACTGTGCATGGCCGTTTGGACCTGGCTCGGTACGCGCCTCTGATTGGTTCAGAGGCCTTTTGTTTTTTAAATCCTCCGTTCTGCAGTTCTCGATTGGATTCAAGGTGCTCCTGACGGGGACGCCCATCCAGAACAATCTCGCGGAGGTCTACTCCCTGCTGAGCTTCATTCAGCCCAGCCTTTTTCCCGAGTGTGACGCCGGTGACTTTGTCAGCGCCTCCACCGGGGTGGAGGCTGATCCCAAACTAGGTATGGCTGTAGGCGTTTTAAGCCTTGCATTCTTTGGACCACCTGTCACGGGGTGATGCGTCATACATATTCTAATTTGGCATCACATCTAACGTAAGGAATTGTCGTACAGATTTAAGCTGTACTTGGCTATTAGAATTTGCTACATTCTCACGCGAACCGCCTGGCATCTGCTTGACCACTCCCACTCTATTTGGCAATAGCAGTTCCTAGTCTGTATTTAAGAGAGTGACTACATTTTGTGCGTGTGACCCCTCCACCCCCAGCCAGCGAGCTGCACCACGTCCTCCAGCCCTTCCTCCTCCGCAGGGTCAAAGCGGAGGTAGCCACCGAACTTCCCAAAAAGACAGAACTGGTGGTCTATCACGGCATGTCTGCTCTGCAGAAGAGATACTACAAAGCCATCCTCAAGAAAGACCTGGGTGAGGCTGTCTGAAGCTGCAGAAGGTTCTAACTTTATATGGTGCAAGGCCACAACTAGCTGCCTGCCATTTTAATTATGTGTCAAGTTCCTTAGTGCCTGGGCTATGGAAGTCATGGTTTGTAGGGGATTTACTTCAATATATCTTACCCATAATGCAATAGGCGGTGTCTTTCTCCACAGATGTATTCGAGAATGAGCAGGGCAACAAGACTAGGCTACTGAACATTTTGATGCAGCTGCGAAAGTGTGTCAGTCACCCATACCTGTTTAACGGTATGATCCACCTCACCCTCAGCTTACAGACATCGGGCAGTTTGAGTAGGGTCTTGTGGCCCGGAGGCTAACGCTGACGACCGCTATGCCTGCCCTCAGGTGTGGAGCCTGAACCTTTTCAAATGGGGGAACATTTGGTAGAGGCCAGTGGGAAGCTTCACCTCCTGGACAGAATGCTGGAGTTCCTGCACCAGGGGTCAGTCCAAGGGCAAGCTGGTGCCCTTTAGTGTGCGAATGACACTGCACTTGTACACATAGTGGACGCCACCTGCTATGAAGCGAGTTTGTGGGTGGATAGCTGTTCTCATGAACGGCCTGATGTGTGTTTCAGGGGCCATCGTGTGTTACTGTTCTCTCAGTTTAGAAGGCTGCTGGACATACTGCAGGATTACATGGAATACAGAGGTACTTCCCCATTGAATTACCCTGCAACACAGTGTCATTGTATTGGTCTAATCCGTTCTTTAGGGTTATAAGCTTATTATGACCAGAGGCGGGTAATCCAGGTCCAAAGAGTAAAAATCCAGACCAGGATTTTGTTTCAACCAACTAGTTGAGCACTTTATGACTAAGATTCTTAATACTTATCTGGTTATTTGAAACAAAATCCTGGTCTGGATTTTCACTCTTTGGACCTGGATTACCCGCCTCTGATTATGACTTTCTTTGCTGATGTAAAGACATTGATGTAAGTTTTAGTTTGTGGGTCTGCAAGCACTTGGTTGCTGAATGTTTGTTTAATGCGGTTATTTTAATTACCCCACCCCCAGGTTACAGCTATGAGCGCCTAGATGGGTCCGTCCGCGGGGAGGAGAGGAATTTGGCTATTAAGAACTTCAGCAACAAGGACATTTTCGTCTTCCTGCTCAGCACCAGAGCAGGTGAGCACCCTGGTTCCATGTGAGGGACTGGGCCACACACCGGTGGTGACCTCGCAGCTTAAGAATGCGAAAAGCCAGTCTCACTGGGGTTACTTTGCCACTCTTGGTTTGGTTCATGGCGATGTCCTTTCCGTGTGTGGCTGTGACTTGCCCTGCCTTTAAGGCGGTGTTGGGATGAACCTGGCGGCAGCTGACACCGTGATCTTCATGGACAGTGACTTCAACCCCCAGAATGACCTGCAGGCTGCCGCCCGGGCCCACCGGATTGGCCAGAAGAGGTAAATGACTCAGTGACCCCTCTTTGGGTCAGTGCCGTATGGGAGCTAACCTGGGCCTTGGTATCCTGGGAAGGCTTTCCCTCGCTAATGCCAGGAAGCTCGTAAATCCCTTTTCTCCCCGATGGAGAGAATATACTATATTATGTTCTGTAATTTCAGCTTCTGCCCAGCTGTCAAAACACCATGTGTAGCCTTTGGGTCCTGAAAGATTCACCTGCGCATTTACATAATTGATTCGTAAGGGCCATTGAATTTCTGTTGCTTAGAAGTAGTTTAGACTTCTTGAATTTGAATTCAGGGATGAAGTGAAATTTTGGGGCCCACAGGTATTGGTCTTTATGCCAGCTCCCTGTCTGTTAGCATCCCTGTTAAAGGGTTGCAGCCGTGTGTGTGTGTGCCTACAATCCTATGCCCTGCTGATTCTGGCCTTCTCGTATCCCACCGCAGGGCTGTGAAGGTGATCCGGCTGCTGGCCAGGAACACGGTGGAGGAGATTGTGTACGCAAGAGCTGTGTCCAAGCTGCACCTCACCAAAACGGTCATCGAGGAAGGCCGTTTCTCCCTCCTCGATCAGGCGCAGTCCGCAGCTGCTGGCCTCCAGGTGGGGATACTGGCCCCTGACCTGAACCGTTCATGTTCCCTCTTTATTTGCCTCGCACACCCCCCTGAAGCTCTGTGCTCTGTCCCAGTTGAGTGAAATCCTCAAATTCGGGCTGGACAAGCTGCTGGCTTCAGAGGAGAGCTCAGTGCAAGATGTGGACCTGGGGCTCATCCTGGGACGGACTGAGAATGGGCAGTGGCTGGATGATGAGGACACCAGGCCAAGGCTCAATGAAGAAGAGGGGTCTGCCTCTGAAGACCAGGGTGAGATTAGCCACAATCAGGAGTGTCACAGGACACTGGTAACATTCACACCAGATCAATAACAAAGTTAACCTCCCTACTTTTAAGGCTGGATTCTGTGCTGTGTATTTTTTGTTTTATAGTATAGTATCGTATAGTTATTAAGACTTTAATGACTGTTTTAAAAAGCTTTTAAAAACTTTAACGACCGTCAGTTCCAGACCACATGTACATCTACGAGGGAAGAGACTATTCCCGGGACCCCAGCTCCGAGGACCAGAAGAGCTTTGAGCGTCTTTTGGACGAGCGGCTGCAGCGGCCGGCAGAGGGGGAGGGGCGAGCCCTGCGCTGCAAGCCTGGGGTGAGCGTCTGGGCCGCCCGTGTGCACAAGCGGCCGCCTGACGGGTCGTGTGCCCGCAGATGAGAGGCCAGCGTTCGTCTGTGATGAGATGCGGACCTTGTTTTCCTCGCTTGCGGACGGCTTGTTTCAGGCGGCTGTTTGTTTGCCCATCACCGAGGCTGGCATAGCGTGAGTTAGACGCTGTGGCCCCTAGCTTTGTAGGTCACTTGGCGCCGTTGCTGTAATTGGAAGTGCAGTGTCATCGGAAAAATCGACTTGGCTGTGGGAATTCCGAGCCTGCCGTATTGGGAAGCTCCTGGAGCTTCTGGGAAAAGTGTATGTCATGGGTATGTGAGTCGGGCAGCGAGTCTCGAATCTCATTTCCATATTCATCAGTGTGGGAATCTGTTCGATGCACTCACAATATAGTCAACAAAATAATACTGAAAACAACAAACTCACAGTTCTTATTTCAGTTCTAATTCATTCCTTTTTTGGGCATGTCCATTTACCAAAAAGATGTTTTCAAAACATTTTTTGCAGTTCTTTGCTTATCTTGTAGACTCCAGTACAAAATGCCAAATATCACAATTGCTTTAAGGATTGTACCAAATGTTTTTTTGTGGTACGACTCGCACCGTAATGGGATTGTATACAAAAAAATGCAGCGCCTGTTATGCATATACAATTCTCACATGGCAAGGACCACGATAATCAGCTGGGCTGAGATCAGTCTTTTTCATGCCTTCATACTGTCTGGAGATTATAGCGCGAGGGCTTTAAGTTGCACAAAGACATTTTTACTTTGCATAGAAAACAGAACTTAGCAGAGCATTTTAATTAATGTTAGAATTTAGAATTAGAATTTTAATTAATGCTGCTTTTCAAGATTATGTAGTATATGTTTAAATAATCAGTTTAAGGTTTGCAAGTCTCACCCCAAAGTACCGAAACAGTGCTAGTGCTTGACCAGATGTCAATGGAAAAGAGCTAAAGTATGGTGGCTGCTACTGCAGGGAAAAGCGCCCTAAAATCTCAAAGCAAAACTGAGATTTTGCCTTTTGCTCCCTCTTGCATGCCGCAGTGCATTGTTACAGCCCTAATGCGTATTCGCCTCGGCATGGCGGGCCCCGCCCTCTGTCGTAGGTCTCCCTTTCCGGGCCCCTGACGTCTGCGGGGTGCAGGAAGAGGCCACTGAGTGAGGCGGAGCTGGAGGTGAGGCGCCAGAAGCGACAGGAGGCGGCCGCCAAGAGGGCCAGGCTGCAGGAGGACAGGAAGCAGCAGCGGCAGGAGCAGAAGCACAAGAGGAAGTGAGTGCCTGGCCATGTGACCTGGGGCACGCCAGCCTCTTCTGGGAAACCAGAGCTCCGATTCGGGCCGCTCGTCGGCCCGGCCTCCCCCCTCTCCCCTGCTCTGTTGCTCTGATGTGGTAAAACCATGGCGATGGAGTTTCCCCACAAACCTGCCTGCCTGCCTGTCACCCCCTGGCTGCTCCTGCCTTTGACTCTGCGATGGTTGCTGCTTTAGCTGAATCGCCCAAAAACATGACGTATAGAAGCAGCCAGGGGAAAAAAAAGGAAGCCTTTGCTGACTCCCCCATTCGTGCGGGCTGGGGACATCTGCCTGCATCAAATGATTAACAGTGTAAATGCCTGCCCACACTGTACCGTCTGAACTGGGTGCTGCCGAATCATTTTGGACTTTGAGTCGCCCCCAGTGACTCACTCAGTAGAAACGCCTTGTGAGTGATGTCCACTGGATCGCTTGGTGCCGTCATCAGTTTCTCTGGCGCCAACGTTGGCGCCCCCTGCAGGCTGACATTACTGGGGCAGCTATATGCTGTAAACTGTGAGGCTAAATTAACATGAATGACGGTAACAAGCAAGGGCTTGTGATCGAATGGGCGACTGTGAGACATGACTCTGTAAGGGGGGGTGACGTGTAAATCTGAAGCGGAGTCTTGGCTGTTTGCAGAATGGAGTGGTGGGCCTCGTGTGGGTACCATTCCCTGTGCCTGCCTTCTGACGACAGTGAAGAAGAAGATGAGGATGAAGATGTAGCCAGCATTAACTCTGTGGATTCGGACCGGACGGACATCCGCTATGTTCTGGGAGATGTCACCCACCCCCACGCTGCCCAGGAGGACGCTATAATCGTGCACTGTGTTGGTAAGCGCTCCCTTAAGGTCTCCTGATTTCACATCTAACTCTGTTATGGCTCTGATTCATCTTGTGTCACTTCCTCTGAGTGTTGATTGTTTTTCTGTGCCCTGGCTCATGGCGTGGGCCAAGTCACACGCTGCTGCTGACTTGGCTTGTATTCACCCTTCATCCGTTTTTAGGGTATTTTTAAAGCATTGCTTTGTGTTGCTGTGTTCATGGGGAAAACATGCTATGTGACTACCTCAGATGACTCCGGGCGCTGGGGCCGCGGTGGACTTTTCACGGCGCTGGAGTTGCGTTCGGATCGGCCCCGCAAACAGTACGAGCTTGCTGGACAAATGAAAGGTGAGTCCTCCGCAGCCGATGGAGACGCAGCAACATGACGCGCCTATTGCTGCCAGGGCCCTGCCTTCGGGAGAGCCCTGCTTGTTCGATCGTGTCCATGTTTGTGTTTCAGACCTGGAGCTGGGCCACGTGCAGCTGTTCCCAATTGATGACAAAGAGTCCAGGATGGATGGGCAAGACCAAGTGAGTATCATTTCAGAACCATATTCATGTGAGTCACATCCTGAGTCTGTCATCTGACTCGCTATGGACGTGATTGGGCAGGTTGTAGCTCTCTGTCCTTAAACGGACATAAATGCTGGTTGATAATGCAAAAAGTATTTCATAATTTTGAATCAGTACATAAATCATGCTCCTGTATTTTACTGAGAATAGTTGTTCTAGTTCGGCAGTTTGAGAGAGGCATTGACTAGAAGTGCACTGGTCCAGTGTTCGGAACCACCAAAGCTGGGTGACGCCATAACGCGGGGCAGGCTGCTGTGTAGGGTGGGTGTGGCTTAATGCAGGTATGTCCTTCCAGCTGGCCCTCATCATAGCACAGCAGAGAGACCGCTCCAGCAAGCTGTCGGGCATCAGGCTCTCTGCCCTGGAGGACGGCTTGAAGAAGATATACAAGGTCGCCAAGAAGAAGAACGGTTAGTGCTCAGCTATCACAAACATTACGGCCTCAGCTGACTGTCACGTTCCTTCATCTGCCTGCCAGTATCTGATTGAAGTACTTAGGGGGCCATTCTAACAAAGGCTGCCATGGCTTCTGGTGAACGTGTTGTTTTCACATACCTCTTTGCTCTCTGCTGAATCTCTGATCCAAATTGAGACCTAAAAAATGTATGAGTCAAACAGGAATGCTGACCCAGTTCCCCATAACACAAGTACTGAATTGTATACATTTTTTTAGCAACAAAATTCGTAATGCTTCTGAATTACCTAGTAATACATGTATCATGAAGTAGGTGACCTTGACTTTAATATGATGAAGCATCTTTAAAATTTGACATTCTGGCCCTTGAGGCCTGTAGCTGACATTGGCAATCCAGAGGTTATAAACAAATGCCGTATTTTGAAACAGCTTCGGGATGCTTCTTTGGATTCTATATGATTAGACTAGACATATATGCGCTGGCCTGTCGGGGACGGATGGTGGACGTTTATAGGTCCAGCAGGGGTTAATCATTATGTCCACATGCTCAGTCATAACTTAACCGCTCCATAGGCCTCAGCTTTTGCAGCAGCTCTAACCCAGTGATCCCACGCACCACTGGGCCCGTGCTGATCTTTGCTTCGCTTCCCTGGTCTGGCCTGCTCCAAAAGTAGATGCTGCTCTACCACATTTCACACTCCTGGACCCCGCAGAGTTTTTTCTAGCTACTCCCTTTGCACTGATAGGAAATAATTAGCTGGAAACAGATTCATTCCTGAAATGATCCATCCAGCCGTCTCCCAGCGACTTATCAGGGTCATGGTGGGGGCCGGGATCTCAGGCAGCACAGGTTTGGGGTACCCCTTGGAGGCACTTCCAAAAATGATTTAATCTTTTAATTTGGCAGAGGAATTCAAATTATTTCAAGCCTTCCACTTAAATTTAATCATTGTAATTAAAGTGTAGGCTGCATTGCCTCTGTGAAATCTGAGCTTCATGTTTATAGCAAGTTTATAGACTGAATAGTGAAAAATGCAGGGTTGGTATTGCCCATGTCTATTGTAATAATGTATAGTAATAAAAAAGGGTTTAGCATATAGGCTTGGTTCCCATAGCTTTACTGTGGCGCAGCTCACTTTAACCTTGTGGGAGTTTTACTTACACAAAAATGTTCTGAGGATAGAATGGAAAATTATTGGTTCAGGGCAATAACCAATCAGGTCGTTGCAGCTAGAGCAGGTGGGATCAAGACATCTGATTGGTTGCTCCGACTTCTGATACAAGATCTGATTGATTATCTCTCTGAACCAATAATTTTTCGTTCTGCCCTCAGAACATTTTTGCGTAAGTAATATGAGCTCACTTTACCCCTGTTTATTCTTTGTCTGTCTTTTAGTCAGATTTCTACCACTACTTCCTGCATGTCCCTCTAGCAAAAATGGAAGTGACCTTCACAGTGGCTCTGCTTCTGCTTTTCCTTGGCAGCCAGTGTCCACCTCCCCAGGATAGGCCACTCCACTAAGGCCTTCAATTGGTACGGCACAGAGAGGCTGATCCGGAAGCACCTGGCCTCCAGAGGCATACCTACCTACATGTATCCTCGCTGGGCTTGTCCCATGTCTATGTGCCTGGGCCCCACCAAACCTCTTGGGAAATTCCTCCTTCTGACAGCCCTTGACACTGCTGTGACAGATACTACTACTCGCGAGCCTCCAAGCAGGTACCATCTACATCAAATGCGCCCGCATCAGCCGCAGCCCTGCCCTCCCCCGACAGCCCGCACGACGCAGACGCCACCAAGCACGACTACAGTCTGAACCCCCCCGCCCCGGCACACTTCATGAGTGGCGTCCATGTCTTCTTTTTCAATATCGCGGCCTCCGACAGGAAGAGCCTGGCACGACAAATCATCGCATATCCTTGTAGATGAGACGTGGTACTTTGCCCTTCAAAGAGCTGCACTTATTTTCCTTGTGCTGAAATGCTTGTTTATCCTTTTTTCTCTCTTGCTGACTAATCTCGATTTCAAAATCCGATTTTGACACGGCCCTGTTGGGAAACTGACTCCCTGAATTCTTGGAGCAGAGAGTATTTCAAAACTGCTGGCCATCTATTAAGGTGGCTTTCCCTTAACAGCGGCCTACATATGATGGGGACGAGCACGAGATGATGAGTTCAGAAGTCACGCACATCGTGGCTGAGGTGGAGAGTCCTGTGCAGAAACAGGTGATGACGGACATTGTTTTCACAGTGGCGTATTTAACTAAGAGGGAGCACTTGGCTTTAAGCATGCTGAGCTTGTGAGAAGTATACCATAAAGCATGCGGAGATGTTTAGGTTAAGGAGATATGCCCTCTTCGGGGCTCCTGCTGCAGTGGTGAAGGTGATGGTTAAACTGGTGACCCTGCACACTGACTTTTAGGGTCTCCCTCTGATTACCTTTTTTTGGTTGAATTAATGTTACATTTATACAGCATGTTTTATGAGCCTCCCAAAGCACTTTATAGAACCAGTGAGGAGCCACTTCAGCCACCAGCACAGTGTGTATCCCGCCGGGGTGATGCGATGGCAGCCATCCTGCACCAGTACCCTCACCACACGGTAGCTAAGGTGGTGAAGGGGCAGGAGGGAACTCACCAGTTAGATATTGGGGGTGATTAAGGAGACCCGATTTAAAAGGGCTGCAAAGGGTCATTTGGAAACCATTTGGAAGTTTTTTGGCTGTGTATAGAAGGTGTATAGAACATCTCCTGGATGGTTTGGATAGTTGGATAGCTGGATTTAATTAATTTGCTAGGCTGGAATGGTACTGCAAGAATTTATTGTAGTGAGTTGGATGAGAATTCTGGACGTTCCTTATTTAACATCCCTCCTTGTTTCTCCAGGAACTGGAGGACTTCCTGGACCAGCGTCCCGAAGCACTTCCTGTGCAGAAGACGTGGCTTGAGTCCTGCTTCTCCAAGCAGAAGAGAGTCAGTGAAACTCCATTCCTCTTGGAGCTTCACTGACCTCTGAGCCTAGAAGTTATTTAGCAGTCACCTGCCTCCCATCAGCTCCTCTACTGACTTTCATATCAATGTCATCTTATAGAAAATTGGGACGGAAAGTGAGAGTGGCAAAGCTAAATAATAACAGCCTTGGAGGGTGGAGAGTGGCCCCCACACACAGAATGTAGATGGATGTGCTTACCCGATTTTGTATGTCTTATAAGAATTCCCAAACGGAAACAAGTTCTGACCGTATGCTTAGAACTTCTACTTTTGGTCCAATCGTATAGCATCACCTGAATTTGTCTTGTGTGATGTTAATCCTGCTTGTATTCACAGGCAGATAGTCTGATGTCCTCTTTCTGCAGGCATTGGATAGTACCTCTACTAGTATGCCATCCTCCATGAAGGAAATTGGATCTTTTGGTTCGGTAAAGGATTCTCATGAAACGATGTTTTGTGTTATGGCTTAACATTAATTACTTGTCCAATGCTTTGTAATTGCTATCTACGTAGTATTGTAATAAAAACGAAAGTAAGGGTTAGTTTGTGGAAATTGCCAAATAAATGTTGAAAGTAATCGTTTGGTAACACCGCTGTAACTTAGGAAAGCCACGAGATCTTAGTCTCGACTTCCCTGCTTGCTTGTTATGAAGTCAAACTTCTGTTTCGCACAGAAGAACATTTTGTAAAATGCCGAGGGTTACATATTTTTCTGCAGCAACTGCAATTATTAATAAGATTAATAAGAAAGCATTTTTTTTACAGAACCATATATATATATATATATATCTGTGTGTGTGTATATATATATATACACACACACATGCATATACATACATGCACACACATATATATACCTTTTGGAACCGTCTGGTGGCACTAGTAACTTCTAAGTGGAACCATATATATATATATATATGTGTGTGTGTGTGTGTGTGTATATATATATATATATATATATATATACACACACACATACATATACATACATGCACACACATATATATACCTTTTGGA
>JAODKL010000079.1:2449041-2459367 GCA_026780765.1 Petrocephalus schoutedeni
TTGGAACCGTCTGGTGGCAGTAGTAAGTGGAACCATATATATATATATATATGTGTGTGTGTGTGTGTGTGTGTGTGTGTATATATATATATATACATACACACACACACACACACATATATACCTTTTGGAACCATCCGGTGGCACCAGTAACCTGCACAGCTTCTCAGTAAAACAGCTTTTCAGTAAAACAGCGACTGTTTGCTTCGGCACTTCCGAAAAGGCGGCGTCCGCGCGCCGCTCCGCCTATGAAGCGCGCGCTCTCGGGGCTGGCGGGCGCATACGCGCGAGGCACGAGTGCGCTACGCGACACCCGTCTTGTTACTGTCGTTCTCATTAAATGATAATAATAATAATAATAATAACAGCAGCAGCTTCAGCGCTCCGTCGGCAGCGGCAGCAGCCCTTCCGCCGGGCCCGGGTGGGATAAGCGCGGCGGAGTGACGGTAAGCTGGCCCGCCTCGGCGTCCCCGGTACGGAAGTCGCGGCTCTCCGCCTCGCCGCCTCTCATTACCGGCGCGCCGGAGCCGGCGGCAGCCCTGCGGCCCCAAGCGGCCCCCAGCGGGCGCACAAGGCGGCTTATCGCGCAGCTATAGGCTCACAGGCCGCCCGGGACGCGTCTTTGGCACCGAGCGGGATTCTGCTTCGGAAGTGCGGCTGGTGCCCGCCGGTACCCGTCACTATGGCGCTACGGTGCCCGCCGGTACCCGTCACTATGGTGCCCGCCGGTACCCGTCACTATGGTGCCCGCCGGTACCCGTCACTATGGCGATGGGGAAACGCCACTTAATGTCTTTTCGGCTAGACGCAACATCATATCTGGTTACAAATAAAATGTAACTGTTTTTAAAAAATGTAACGCGTTTCTATTCCCAGGTGTCATTCTGGCTCAACTCGGTAAGTGACCCGCGCTCGACCCTCTCAGGATCTAACCATTTTGCGGGATTCTGTTTGCCCCCTGGGCCGAAATGGGAAAATCCAGCGTATCTCTGGTCTAGCTCGTATAGTTTAAGAGGTTCCACTGGCTTGAAATTCGATGAGACTGAATGAGGGCTTTATTTTTGTTTTACGGCATTTTCCGACAATTTGAAACCAAATGCCACCCTTAAAACGGAAAAACGCCATTCTGCTTTTTATATGTTGTAAAGGGAACCTAGAACTTTCAAATGACACGACGAAAGTGACAATATTTTTATTGTCACTATAAAAATGTCTTTAGAGATTCTGGCCCTCTTGGCAGATTGAAAAGATTATTTATCTTAAGTACATGCTGCAAGCTAAATAAATAAATGTATATTTGGAATTAGGCCAGAGACTTGTATATCCACACTTTTTTTTCAGGTGTAGTGTTACCGTTGCAAAGATACAGGTATCTGAAAAGGGCCAACCAAGCATTTTTGCGAAAAAAGGAAAGATCTCATTGAATTTCAAGACTGTTTAAATCTGTTTAAATTTTGGATTTTTCGTATTGGCCCAGAGGCAAACAAAATGTTGCATAATGGTTCGATTCTGAGAACGTGGACGATACCAAATATCTGTTGAGTTGAGCCTGAATGACCATGGAGTGATTTTAAATGATTAGTATAATTTTTAGTATTTTAAACCTCGATTAAAACTTATTGCTGTCATAGTATTTGACATAGTATGAATTGCCTCTTAGTTTTAGTATGGTGGTATTTTAGTTCTAAGACAAACCATGTATGTTTCAAAAACACATTTTTTAACAAAGAATAATACTGTTATGTTTTTTGTAAATATGGAATTATGTGTACTGGGCCCCATTTCCTTTCCCGTAGGTTAAATTTAAGAACGGCTTAGATTTCTATAGCGAAACGCCCGGTCTAGCTGGTGTAGACTTCAGTGAAATGTTCAGAATAAGGCTCATTTACGCTACGTGTTTCCTGACTTCTTCCTGAGTGGAAGCTGCGCTTTGGCCTAACTGCGTATAATTTGTACTGTTTAAATATTTCTAAAATATTAAAGTTAATGTTTAATGAACGGTATGTCCCAGGTGGCCTGACTTTTGCACAGACATGTTTAAGCGGAGTCCTGCCCCTGTGGAGCCGAAGACTTGTTTCTGCTCTTTATATCTTCTGCTGAACTTCTTATCCCAGTATAAGATGAGGGTTATTTTTCGTCTGTTTAACAAAAATAATCGGTCTCACTGTAAAAGAGGCCAGATCACAAAACAGACTTTGGAAATGGATTTGGTGAAATGAACTCTTTGTGGCTTAAAGTGAGACTTGGGTGGTGTGGTCATCATAGGTGATGCGGAGGGCATTCCCGCTGTGCCTGTGCGCAGTTCGCCTAGGCCTATTTGACCGTGAAACCTGCTAAAAACAAGAGTGCAGGTTTCTGAACAGCTCAGCCCGTGCTTTCGGACGGCGGCTGATAACATCTCTCTTGCTTGTCGGGGAGGTAGGAGAGCACTGTTTGTTACTGATCTCTGGTCGAGATAAACCTGGCTGACGGGCACATGGATTTATATAAAAAAAAAATGCACAGCCCCGGCTGACCTGCCTTGTGGAAAAAGTGACTTGAAAACCTCTTTCTTTTGACACAGCTCTCACGTTCACCGTGACAAGAGGCGAGGCCACATCTGCGTCCTCTGCACTTTCCCTGCTGTCTGCTCTGTGCTCTGCTCTCCCCCGTTTTCTTTTTTCTTTTCTTATAGGAAGGTGAAGTGGAATTTGTATTTTTTGTTTGTAGAAAAATCGTGCTGGTTTGGGGTCCTGGCTCCCCCTTGTAGTCCATATCCCAACTTTTCCCTACAAAATAACTCCGTATATATAGCTACTTGGGAACGTTTGCCAGCTCGCAGTCATAGAGGAGATCGTTGAGATATTTATGCGTTTGACTGCTCCCGTATTAAAGGGCAACACGGCCTGGTAATCTGCGCAGAAACTGTTCCTCCAGAGACCTGCCGATTCTGGGCCGCACTGGGTGACATTTTGGAATGGATATGTCTTGCAGGTGTACTTGAGTACAAATCTGGTATATGGAATTGGACCTAACAGTATGGTGAATCGGTAGCGATTTTAAAATTTTTTTGTATAGGCTGTTCTGTTCTATTTTCGGTGTCCCGATAGTTCCCTTTTTTGCTTTAGTTTCTCTCTTGTCGTGTACATATCAGGGTATTAAAGGGCACTGTACACAAACTTAGAACATGGTCAGTCTGGAATGATTTTCTTCTTGGTGTGAGGCAAAGAGGCAAGTGGCATTTAATCACAATTATTTGTTTAAGCAGTGCTATCTATATTGATCTGGAGAGAAAATTGGGGGATCAGTTCACTTTATAATACTGTAATATTGAAATTCCTGCTGTGTTCAGCCTGTTAAGTTTATGTCCATCTTTAGCCTGTGTGGTTTTGGATTTGAAAATGCATTCTGTTAGCTTGGACCTGGGCAAAAGTTGGCTTGTAGAGCTATTTTTACTAGCTTGTGCCATTATAAAAATAAGGGGGAAAAGTTTGGTTTAAGTTTGAATTTGATAAATTATAGCAAATATAGGACATGTTCAGCCACACTAAAATGAGCCTTTCCAAAAAACAACAGTAAGTTTTCTGTTGTAGCTTCCATGAGACATTTTCTGTAGACTGCTGTCTGGGAATCCTGTCAATTAAATTCAGTCAGGTTTTTGTTCCAGACTTTACCTTAAACGGAATGGTGCATTTTGCAGTAAAACCGCCTCCAGACCTGTTTGAGTCCTTTGTAATGAGATTGTGTCTTAGGGTTGATGGCCCAGCAGTAAACCCAACCTACATTTCGCTTCACACGAAAAGCACTGGTCTGTTAATACTTCACCGCAGCCTCTGTCCCCCTCCGCTGTGGTGGCCCATAGTGCTGATGTTGCAGGATCTAGCGTACAGGTACTTGGGTGGTTAAGGAGCTCTGGGTCTCAGGTTCTGTTCCCCGGAAGCCACTTTGTAAAGACCTCTTCATGTAAACACTCTATTACCTACAACCCGACCCGCGTATTTAATGGCAGTGTAACTGATATGTAGCTAGTTATGAGGGCCAAAGGGGGCAGAAAAGCTGTACGGACAGCTCCTGGTCTTACCAGTTTTTATTTGATATTTTGCCAGTTATATAAGACCACTCCAGAGAGCAGTCGGAGCTGTGTGATGGCAGGTTTCTGTTAACTTTTAATTTATTATGTTTTGACTTAATCGGCGGGTGTGGAAACTAACCTTATTTTTTTCATGGCTGTTGGGTTAACTTTCTCTCTCAGGAGTCAGCAGGACACGTCTTTATGACTGAATCTCCTGGGTTATAAGCCTAAGGCATTAGCCAATAAGCTACAGGATAACCGAGTTTTCTTTTTCTTCGGGGACCTAAAGAAATGTGGTAAAGTTGTTTAGAAACACCATTTTTACTTGGAATCAATTGTTTAGTACAAAAGACAGTGAAAATGTCTGTCAGTTGTAACAGTCGGCGACTGTGGAAGGTTACTATCGGGAGTTCGTTCGAGCAGCACTTCCTGGGAAATGCTCGACGTGCTTCCTGATGTGTGCCCGTCGGCTCTTTGCTGCAGGGCGGTATGTGTATCCTGGGCCTGGCCTGTCTGGAGTCCCGTGTGTGAGGCAACATGATGCTCCCAACTCTGGACCTCTCTGGCCCTGCTCAGCACTACAGGTACCGTCACGGCCGCCGCCAGCTCCGGGCTGCGCGTGGTCAGCCGGGCTCCTCGCTTCCGTCTCTCGGTGTCGGTGCTGCTCCTAATCGTGAAGCGGGGACGATGTGGCGATTGGAACCGGTCACTGCCACCGGGTTTCCCCATCGCATAGTCCCGACCGGAACACTGCGCACAGTTTGCCAACTACCATTAAAGAAAAGAATGGTCATGCCTAGTTCCACGTATGATTCTGTATGTTAGGATGCCCAGGACAGTTGATATGTGCCACCCCTAATTTGCATCCTCCCCCGCAAACACAGACACACACACACTTTGCACGATACATATAAAGGTCCCGTGTGCAGCGTAGGGGAGCGGATGAATGCCACTTTTTGTGAAATGGGGCATATGGGGAGTATATTAGGTGGTTTAGCTGGTATCAGTGGTGAGGAAGCCTCCAGACGCTTCTGTGAGAGCGGACGTGCGTCTGTCATGTTACCAGGCTGTAGCCTAGTTAAGAAAGCCGACTAGGCATCGTTATCAAACTGCTGATCTGTGTGGTTTCGTAGACTACCTGTGTGGCATCGTAAACAAAGACGTTACGCTTTCGGTTTCTGAGTCCTGTACTAGACCGGCACGCGGCAGTGTTTGCAGAAGCCCTGCGCTTCTGATCGGTGGTTTTCAGGCCAGCTTGGGGAGGGGGGGGGGGGCTGGGGGTGAGGCGGGAACTGGGCACGTCAAAGCCTGCTCTTCTATGAATTAATTGCCTCTTGCTTCTAGCCATGATACCAGCTTTGCCAATTACTGGAATTACCTTTTTGAAAGGTAGGGCAGGCTGAGTCTCTCTTCTGCTCTTTAAGTATAATTATGACCTGTTATTCTCTGTGTAAATGCTGTTATTGGTAACTTTCAGTTTTCACCCCCCGGGATATGAGGCCAAATGTATTTGTCAGAGACGCACTGACAGTTTAATACGTTAAGGAACTCTGTTTGATGTGTATTTCTCCTGAATGGTATTTCTGTTCTGTGTGTGTGTGCGTGCCATCTTGTTTTTTTGATGTCTCCTCTTGCCCTGTCAGTCGCTAGTTGGAAAGGGTGCAGAGAGCAGGCAGGGACTTGGGGTTTTCGCCCTGGTCTCTGCTCCAATGGCCTTGTGTCTAGGACCCGTCGCCCAGTAATCGGGCTCTCGTTTTCTTGAGCCCAGCGGTCAGGAAAAGTTTAGCAGAACGTTTTGGTACCTGTCCGCGTTTCCTGGAGAAACGGCACAAGTTTAGTCCTGCTGTTGTGTTTCAAAGGCTTTGACAAAATTCATACCATCAAACAGGGATGGGAAGACCTCCTGATTCAACAATACATTGATATTTGTTTGTCATTTCAACATGCAATGCGATTTTCAGAGTGATTTTGCAGTATTGTCATTGGTTTATTTTATTTTTTGCTGAAGAGATGGTGATTCTTACTTAACCCCCATCCCGTGTTTGGGGTCAGTCTGACCCCAGAGCATCATTAAACAGTAGGCAAATTTCACATGGGGAAATTATCACGGGAAAAGGGTTAAATGTCCACTGCTTTAAACATGATTCCTCCTGAACATATCATACACAAACATAAACATACCACTGTTCAAAACAAACTCCAGTATCTACAACAAGTAGGTACTTAATTTAGCAACTGAGGATCAGAAGTAAAAATATGGAACTCACCATAATAATCCTTTGCTACATACAGCATGTATGCTACTGAGAACAAGTGGTGCATAAAAATTACGTCTGAACCTGAAAACTTTATTGTGAATTGGAAAAAGGTTGTAAAAAATAAACTAAAATAAAGTTCTTTTTAGTATTTCAGTCTCAGTAGCACCTGTTATTCATTTAGTTATGGCACTGCTGCTTGGGAAGATGTATAAGGTTGTGACGAGGGCCTCACTAGCATTGCTGTGGGTTTGTGGGCATGCAGATGTTAATGTTATTACCGCCATATTTAAACTTTACCGTGACACACCTTGCAGATAACCATACTCACGTCTAGGTGTCCATTTATGTTATAGACTCCAAAGTGCCCACACTTTGCATTTAAATTAAGTCGGTGCTGGGAAAGTCTGTGCAGATGCTTTCTCATGCATAAAAGCACTGTCCCAGATTTGCACGTCAGTCCCACAACAAAATCAGACTTTTTGCAACTGGGCAAATGTATTAACAGTATGCGAAGGACAATTACAGTGACAGACGTTTGAAGCGATATTTAAACATCTATTTTTGATTCTAAGTATCGTTACCCCAAAGAATTGCGATTTGTAACTGAAATGTTTCTTTTTTTCCCCTTTTCCCTCATCCCTGCCAGTAAAGTTCCGGGTCGTGCTGATTTTAGTTTGCTGTGTGCAGATCTGTATCAGCGGTGCTCGTGTGTGCTCATAGATTACCATCGGTGTGGTAACGTCGAGGCAGGCGCTAAAGTGTCGAATGTACGCTCACAGCGACGTTTTTGAATACACAGGATGCATGGGTGTAGGCAACGGCCTTTATGGAAATTTGAATTTATGGTTCTGCAGGCCCCTTCGCTTAAAAAATATTAAGCGAAATCCAGTACAGTTCAGACAGAGCCAGCACAATTCACTGAGCATGTGATGCCTTCTAGGTGGAGTTGATAATTAATGTAGCTATGGATGGAAGTCAGTCAGGCATCCTGGCTCATGGCTGATGTTTGCTTGCGTATTTGTTTGTTAGATGATTCAGCTGTGTGCTGCTGTGTTGGTCATGGTGTGTTTAAAAGGATTGGATGGTATGTGCATGTGAGCAGGGCTGTGTGTAAACACATACTTCCATATCATCACTGTGAAGGAAAAATGTGCATCTCCATTAATGCCTTATTTCGGAAGTGTGGAAAAAAAGCAAATTTTCTCAGAAACTACTTTACATAGCGTAAGGAGACATCCTTAGCACTACAAACAGGAACCGATCTTAACACGGCAGTCACTGAATGTGCAAAATGTGTGTTTAATATATAATATGGACTTGCATGGATTGTCAGCAAGACATCAGTATCAGGAATATACAAATTAATCTAACATTAAATTCACAATTAACCACGATGTTAGCTAGCTTTTTAACTGTCAACATTATTATGATAAAATCAACAATATAAAGTAATCCATACAAACAACAATCACAAATAGAAATGTTAGCTAGTACAAACACTAGATGAAGAGATGACTTATTAAAACATTTTTCCTTGGTCAATTACATGTCAAATGCTATCAGTAAACCAAGGAGAATTGTCAAAAAGTGGATGCATATGGTTTTTATTAGACGGCAATGATATAAAAAGTACCCTGAAATTTTGCTGTTCCCATGATTATACATATATAATGGCATATTAGAAATATTCGCATTCTCCCCTCCTGCAGAAACATGACTCAGCCAGGCTGCAGCCTGCAGTCTGAGTCGCTGAACCACCCCGAAGAGAATGACGAAACCTTGGGCGAGGAGCCCCCCTCCAGTGCCAGTTCGCAGGCTCTCTCAGACCCGCAGGGTGGCAGGATGGCGGATCGGCGCCGGCCGCGCCAGGAGCCCGTCGAGCCCAGCTATAGGCCCGACCTACTTCACCTTTCGGCCAGCTACAGCCCCCCGTCGACATTCCCCACTTGTCCACACCCGAGCTTCGAGAGCAGGTGCTCTGATGTCGGGGACCCCATCAGTCTGCCCTCCTGCCTGCTCTCCTCGGACTACCCCAGCTACTCTGGCTCCCGGGAAAAGTCACGGTCCCTGTCCTGTCAAAGTCTGGAGCAGCCGCGCTCCCTAATCTCGAACCCTCCATGCCCTGGCCCATACAGTTACCATCCACTCCGCTACCCCTGCGGGCCCCTCGGCCCAGCATTCTGTCCCCAGGTTCCTGCGGCTCACCCCCATGCCTGGCCGGCTCACGGGCAGCCCTACAGACCCCCAGGTAAGTTGGCAGTGGCACTGCAGAGAGCCTCAGACTCTGCTGATGAACCGGATCCTGGTTAACTGGTTAGTTGTCTGAATAACAGAAGCTGCTGGGCATTGGTTGTGTCTTGGAGCCGTATGGTTCACCTACCGGTTTATGTTGCCACACCTGGTTCATTATTTGGAGACGTACGTGTACGTCTGGTTCTTTGGAGTTGTTTGTGGATCCTTTAATGAGTCAGGAACCCTACTCTTTCTACGTGTGTGTGTGTGTCTCTGTGTATATATAAGCGTTCTCCTGTTCCCTTCAGGTCCCAGCCCCTGTGGTTGTCACAACACAGATGTCTCACACAGGTGACTGACCTCCCACCCCCACAGCCCTGTCTTGCTCTACTGACCGCGATTATTATACACCACGGAGTGTGATGCCCGAAGGTTTGCTCAGAAATGTCCCCCTTTTTTGCCGTCGGATAGGGTGTACCCACCTCCGCAGCCCAGACAGAGACTGACTCCCCCAGGCGCCCCCCTGTCCATAGAGCAGCGTATGTACTGAAAGCCCCCTGCCTCCCCCCGCATGCTCTGAATGGGGCCACAAAGATAAGGTGCCCCCTTGTTTTTGCATTCCTTACTGGCCTCTCTCCCCCCCTTCCTCCAGGGAAGGTGTTTGTCACCTACGAGGCCGACAACGACAAGCACGTCGAAGAGATAATCAAGTTTGTGGCTTTGTTGCGACACAATGGCTTCGACATGCATGTAAGACTCCTGTTTTTTACGTTGTTGTTAAGTTGTTTCTCAAGCCAGCTCCTAGCCAGACAATCCACATTTTTACTCCCTCTCAGCTCTATACCGGTGACTAGGTGGGAGCAAAAGCCGTGAATCTTCTAGGGTCCCTAAGGACCTGGATGATAAACACTGGTCTATAGGGTATGAATCCCAGGAGGAAAGCTGCTGTTGTACGGTTGAGCGGGATGCTCTCCGGCTGTATGTGTGGGTATAACTCTGTCAGGAGTCTCTCTCATTCCCTCGTCCTGTCCTTCCTCTTACAGATTGATATGTTTGAGCAGCAGTTCAGAAGCATCAGCACAATTGATTTCATGGAGAAGTACATCAGCGAGGTAAAGATCTAACTGCACCATTGCTGTGTGAAAACAGATTCAGCTCTCACTGGCAATGCAAAGGCCCGTCCACCCTTTTTGGAGCATTTAAGCTCATATCCAATTGGTGGCCTACATTTTCAGCCCGTACCTGAGCCCAGTTCCCTAAGGTGTCCCCTCTCTTGCAGAAGGATTACTTGATCATCATAGCCATCAGCCCCAAATACTATGAGACGGTGACACATGGCCATGTGAGCATGGAGGGTGATGAAAGGACCATGAACACAGTCTACATCCACAAGCAGGTGTGTCATCTGTGTCCGCTGCCATCGCCACGGAGTAACCACGGAAATGCAGCCACCCTCCTTAGCCAGGAAATACAGTTCATGTAGACAAACGAGCCACACTTTTTTTTGTCAGTCAATATGAATTAATGTGAGCTCCAAGTGTCAAAGTTGACAGTCTTGAGGCAGTCTAAAGAAAAACGCCACACTGTTATCCTGAGGGGCCGTCTCCCCGCTGACTGCGCGTCGCCGCTATAGGACAAGGGGCCGTCTCCCCGCTGACTGCGCGTCGCCGCTATAGGACAAGGGGCCGTCTCCCCGCTGACTGCGCGTCGCCGCTGTAGGACAAGGGGCCGTCTCCCCGCTGACTGCGCGTCGCCGCTGTAGGACAAGGGGCCGTCTCCCCGCTG